>JAKTWD010000737.1:0-24286 GCA_030581935.1 Metschnikowia corniflorae
AAAGAAAGAAAGAAAGAAAGAAAGAAAGAAAGAAAGAAAGAAAGAAAGAAAGAAAGAAAGAAAGAAAGAAAGAAAGAAAGAAAGAAAGAAAGAAAGAAAGAAAGAAAGAAAGAAAGAAAGAAAGAAAGAAAGAAAGAAAGAAAGAAAGAAAGAAAGAAAGAAAGAAAGAAAGAAAGAAAGAAAGCTTTGTGCACCCACCACCCTCAATGACACAAAGACAGATCACTCGGACACAAAGACAGATCCCGCGTGATCAATCAATAGCCTGGCTCTAATGTCATGGATGGCAATTTGTTAATATAATACTTCCAATCCACACCTTAAAGACTGATCCCCAAATATCTAAGATCTTCCGACAAAGATACGACTGAGGATAAGATAAAATACTCTGCTCGTAACGCCCAAAGTCTGAAGTGAGTCCATTTGCTTTGTCTTGTAATCATCAACCGTTCCCAAATAATTTGTTACGTCATCCGCAGATTCATCGTATTTAATTTGTTCGATCACCACTCCGTCATATATTATCAAAATACTTCGGAAAGCATCAAGATGCACAAAAAGAGGTTCCAATGCATTATTGAATACCGACGGCGATGATGCGTTACCTTGTCTGGTCCCCACAACGAAGTGGGAATAGACCATATGCGAAATTGTGGAGCTGCAATTTTTTTATTATTAATGATAGTTTTTTCTTGTTCCCTACGTGTATGATCCGTATCAGCTGAAGCGTTCTTTTCCCCTTTCAAATGATGCCCTGCGGATGAGCAAGGCCTGCAGTGACAAATTCATGACATCATGAAGATCTGCAATACGGGACTATTGGGTAAGTATACACCTGGTATTAGGGCTGTTTCAATCTAGTTCATTATATCCAGTAAAAAGGTGAGCTCTGCTTGTTCTCATACAGATAACATCGTTTTGGGGTTTACAAACACCAGCTATTTCGGTGTGACCAGGCCAGTCAGGAAGGACTACCTCAGGCAAATACTCCAGGAAGTTATATAGACAGCAGGACCGGGTGGGCTTGAGAGCCACAGACACGAGGAACCAAGAGGGTTCTGGAGACAGAGAGCTGATATGCCACCCCCGCGCATGTAAAAGCTTCCATAGTCAGGCAATAGGGGTACTTCCGCAAACAAGAAGAATTCCTCGAAAAAAAATGGAGATTACGGGTGATGGCGATCTGCCATATCCGAGGCTACATACAGAACAAAGCCGTTGGTCATGGTTTAGAGTCTGTGGCGCTCGTTTGTTGTCCCGGGCGAGTGGTCGAACGCTTGATTGCGGTATTCGACACTCTACTGTCCGGATTGAGCATTTCGGGAGCTAAACTATGAGTTTTGCCACTGCCGCTTCTTACATCGTCAGTATGTCGACGCATTTTCAAGCTCGTTGAATGATTTATATTGGCCTCCGGGTCTTTCGTTTCATTTGTTGTCATGTGCGTTAAACGGCTCTTTTGGACTCAATCCAACTTCGCCTACGCACTTCGTCATGTTATTGGAGAGAAATACAGAGGCGGTATCGGCAGGATTACCAGAATCAAAACACGAATGCCGGAGTAACGACGAGCAACGGTCTCGCGTTCCGGCACCACAAAACCAAAAGTGGTCACCACTACACTTTTGAGAGAGAACACCTAGAGTTTCAAGCGAAAGAGGAGCAGACTTCTGTCCATGAAAAAGGGAATAGCCACGAGATTTCCTTACCTCAGCAATTGTATTTTGGTCCACGTGGTTGGGCGATAAGCGCCCTTGTTCAACTAGGTGGTACTAACATCTTGACGGATATCCTTTCTAGTGATGCGCATCATTCGCTACGACTGAAGGAGATTTGGATTTGTACACGATGGACATTTCTTAACTAGATTTGGCGTAACATCTTCGCGATGAAGGGTATTTCTAGACCGTCTTTTTCGAAAACTGCCGGCTCTACAAATTACCTGAATGTGGGTGCAATGCGTATACTCAGTCACAAAAGCTCTCCGATATGTGATACATGATATTTTGAAACAGATTGTACTTTCTCGGTTAAATTGATCTTTCTCAATTTAAAAGGGCCAGATGGTCATCTAGCTTGGCTGGCTATTAATTCCAGTTTATACCATAGGTTATGATGAAGAAACACCGCAGACATACGAAAGGTGGTTGTTTCACGAATACCGCCTAAGCATTAATCACGATTTCAGATGCGTGGTGGTTAATTATAGTGGCCGCTCCAAGAGATTCGTTACAAGAGCCAACACTTCTAGTGTTGAGAACTGGTGCTCGAGGGCAGAAATGTCTCAGAGGCTTGGTCATTTGAGACTTATCCAGGATGAAAATTGCCATCATTTTTATACGAGCGATACAGAAAATACTGTTTTGGGACATCCTATTACAAAAACTCGTTGCGCTCGTTTGAAGAAGTTTCACCTTATAGTGGATTCGATGGGCGTACCGAAAGTCTGCTTTTATAAAAAAGGCGAATGTAAGGTTTTTCTATGACGTGTGTCAGATCGGTGATGACGATGACCGTAACGGCGAAAGCGAACTTCGAAAGTATTTCTCGGAAGAAAAAGCAAAACTCAGTGAGATTATTGATGTTTACTATAGGCGTCAAGAGGTTCCCCACAATCTTTCGAATGGCGAGAGACCATTTGTCCATGGAGATGAAGTTTCTGACTATTTAAATAGCAGATTTTCCCCTGAAAAGCGGTCGTTGTCAGCCACGTCCCTCTTTCTTGGATTGGAAGCGTTGACATGCGATGAATCCATTGACGTGCTGACCCATTTGAAAAGGTACATATCTTGAATTCCTGCCGATTTACAGGCAGGGAAGTCTCTCCTCTTGGGGTTCAATTTCGGAACATTGAGCTTCTTTCAATAGCTGCGATTTGCTCCAATAGAAGTTCCTTTCTAAATTGTACTGAAATCAAGGACGAAGTCAAAAAGGCCAGGGAAATGTTTGCAAAAAGGCTTAGTGCACGCCGGGTGGCTTGATTATTGAGCGGTAAAGGTCGTTACGGTTCCTAAGAAGTGATTTGATTGGCGTTCCAAGAGACCGTGCTCCGCTTTTGTCTCTTTGGGATCAGAGAGTGTTTCTGACGATCCATCTTATCGCTTGGAGATGCAAATTTACATTTCGCGATCTTCCGCTTACTTGACTTCTACCATTCCATGAGTCTCAAAATGCAACCACCTCCCTCAGAACAAAGGGGCACCACCACAAACAAAAGCAGCCTCACGTTCTGAATGCTCGGGTCTGGGTGTCCTGGGCCATAGTTTCCATGTCTTTGAACATTTACAAATGCGGAGTCTCTTTCAGTTGGTTATACAAAAGGGACTACAAGGCAGTGGTTCGCTTCTCTGTGTGCACAAGAAAGCACTCTGATGAAATCATAGCATGGATGTACTTCATGATAATGTGACCATGGAAAGGAATGGGCCACATACCATGCGTATCAGAATTTGAGAGCGAGAGAGGTTCTTGTAAATGATTATTCGAAGTAAGGATTTTTTGTCCGTATTCGTTCCCAGGAGACATCCTGCTCCTTTCATGTGTTACAGACAGAAAGTTTCTTGACACAGCAAACTATCACCACATGGTCATAGAAAATTCGCTTTTACTTGATGTTTTTAAGGAATCAAGATATCAGACCCTGTCTTCTTGAGCAATTAATCACTAGCAAAAAAAAAGACTAGGTATCTCCTTTGAAGCGATCAGCCTATTTTGGTACAGATGCACTTGGTATTACACTGAAAACCAGGCTCCATGCACAATCTGAAACTTTTCGGGCTACATCGATTACCGGCTGAGCATCAAGAAGTTCCATGTCAAAGAAATCGGCCTGTTTGTTCAAATTCTGGTGACACGAAGTACCCTGCACACTCGAGCAAACAACATCGAATGTCATAATTTGAAAGTTGTTTACTCCGTTTGACTAATCAACGTTATGACCTTCGGACATTAATGACAACAGTGGAAAGGAATCCGGCAAAACGTGCTAACCGACATGACATCTTACCCTCAGGTGATACGCACGGCTGCAAACAAATCTTCTCCGTCCAGCCCCACGCTGAAATACTTCAGAAGATTCTCTGCTATTTGGCTCGCTGGCGAATTGGTCGCATATGCTATTTCCACAGCAATGCTGACAATCTCATCAAAATTTTCAGGAAGGTCTCCCTTGGTAAGAACTATGATGTCATTTTCATTAACATACCAAACCAATCTATTCTCGTTCCCAAAATACGAGTCCACCCGACTTACTTGCACAAGAAGTTCCTCTGGATCGCGATATGGCAGATCTGTCAGCAGCATCTTGTACGTGGCCTGAACGAGTTTACCTTCCCTGAAGAGCCCTGCCCAGATGTAGCCAGTGGTGGCAATCTGCACTATTTCCTTGTCCCGTGTGATATAAAATGCCGCCATCTCCACACCTGTCGTGTCATATTCTGTTGTAAGCGGCAAGAGGCTGTACAGCAACAAGCTTGGAGCAGATAGAAATCCCTGTTCAGCTTGGACATCATTTGTGATTTCCATCAAGAGCCTTGACATGGCTGTCCCTATACTTGCCGCCCCGCTAGTTGTCTCCGATGTCACTAATGTAAATGACCATACCTTGGGAGAAAACTTGTGGAAGCTTTGTGTAATGTGCAGATCGGCGATCAAATTCTCAAGATGAATGGTTTCTTCTCTTTCACGTGTCTCAACTTTTGCCGTCTCAAACATTCTCCAGAATTTGTCACGGAGCCATGTTGTCGTCTCTGAGTTCTGGGCCGATACAGTGACCAACAATATGATGCAGTTGATTAGCTTCATATCTTGAATATACTTGAGGATTTGGGAAAAGTGTGGTGTTCATATGGACTATGGCTCTTTTGAAGGCATTATGACAGTGTTATTGACATTTCGAAGGTTAATTACAGCATCAGTTTTCGGACAAGATCTCACACCAACACCGAGATATTTCTTCCTTGACCATGGACTCAAAATTCTGCATTGTCCTGATTCTGGAATTCCAAAGAGTGGGTTCAGTAACATAAAAGATGTGGCAGTCCCATGGCAATGACCTTTGTTATTTGCGAATTTTCCTTTTTTATTCCAGTCCAAATTCGACTCGCAACAAGTTTTGACAAATTCTGGTTTCATGTGATCCTCGCTGCAGCAAGAAGCTTGTCTCCGTCCTGCTCCAAATTATAGTATGCTTTGAGTGACGAAACGATCGCGCAAACAGGCAACTTTCTATCTGATTCAGCTGCTTCAACTGCAAGCTGTATCACATCTTCAAAATTTTCGGGTAGCCCTGCCAGAACGAGCACCAAAATGTCTCCGCGTGCCACTCTCCAGTCTTGAATCAGAGACTCAAGCTGAAACAACCCGTCATCATCTAGTTGACTGAAGAACTCCGATGGCAGTAGACGGATCCTGCGAATCTCCTCTATAGGTCTTGTTGCGCCGACGAGAACTTTTCCTCGGAATAGCCCTGCCCATATCAGCCCGATACAGACCACCTCCATCATATTCCCCTCTTTTGAGGCATAGAACGTTGCAGCCTCCGCTTCCTCGGGTATTTCCTGAGTGAAATAGACCCAGAAACTGTGTTGCAACAATTGAGATGCGTGCTGAAAATCTGTTTGCAGGTATTTACTCTCGGCCTCTTTGATCATGTGTTCTGCTAGAATGCTTCCAGCAATATTTTCGGGGGAAACCACCGCAAACGTCCATTTGTCCGCATGTTTCTTTGAAAAATAGTGTTCTGGCATCAACTTGCCGAAAGATGGGCCATCTGGATCTTTTCCAAAACTGTCCAACGATGCAGTCCAAACCTCGTTCATGAGCTCAAATGAAGTTTTAATCTCGTTTCGAACGATCTCATCAAGAGCCCCAGCGCATGTCAAAATGATGGCGCAGTACGAGATCGTTGTCACGAGTGCTGAGCGTTTCATGAAAGCGAATTGACAGGAAGCCTGAATTATTGGATTGATGTGAAGGGGGGTCTAGCTGGGAATCGGTTCTTTAAATCGCATACTTACTGTTGCTGAATTTGAAATGTTGAAGGTAAAGACCAAAAGAGTTTCTAGGGTTCTCAAAATGCTTTAGCCACAAATTCCGTCAATTTGGGCGTGTTTCAGGTGTGACGGAATTTCACATTCATGGCTTGCGATTTTTCCACAAGTTCAGCGAGATCAAGCAAAATAGAATTTTGCTCTTTGGGCTTTGCATACACAGAAGACGATGCTATTCTGGATGAAAGAAATGTTGAAATAGCGTTTTCATTCTATGGAAGTATACAATGGTCCGGAATTTGGATTGAGTGCTCAATGCGTGGGGACGAGTGCAACGAACATGGCTAATATAGGGACGGCCGACATATGAGGATTTGAACAAAAAAAAAATCTGGGTCTTGGTTTCATCTCTCAGGTGAATATTGATTTTATCGGGTTCAAGCGGAATTCATCTTTTTCCGTATTTGTGCTGCTGGCGATGAGCGCTCATAAATGCAATAGACATGTTGCAGCCACGCTCGACTCCACCACTTCTCTAAATGTGAACAGTTTTTAGGATTGCTTCATAGTCCTCCAAACGGTATGCTTTGATAAAAATTCAGCAGGAGAAGGAGAATTGGGAATACTTTTTTGGATTATTTGAGGTTAGTTTTAAAAATATCATGACTTCGAGATCTCAATTTTAATTGAATTATCATCAGTCTAATGCTGATTAAATGACCATTTCAGTTATGCATAAATCCATTTGTCACAGTCTCAACAAATGCCTAAACCGAAGAGAACCTTTGCAATCAAAAAACCGCTACATTAAAACCTTTAGTATGTTTCAAGGTAAAATCGTTCCTTTGCTGGAATTATTCATTAAACATAATCCTCACTATCTTTAAAATCGCGACGCGTATCACCCACCTACAGGCCATGGCTATATGCATCCCAGCACCAAATACAAACATTACTTGCTACGATCATTCCAGCTATCTTGCCATTTCACCCGGAATGAATAGCAGGGATATTCTTGACGGATTTCTTTCGGACGCGGCGTTTTCCACTGCTTGCACCAAAGAGAAATTCGCCCGTGAATGCGCGTCGTCTTTGTCCTCAGAAACATCGGCCAAGATCTATGATCTAATATCTGAGCAGCATCAGCACACAATGGAAACGGTCAAGGGCAACGTATTTGCGGGCGGCTATCTCTCGGAAATCCCTAGTATCAAGAAAGATGTTGAGATTTCCGAAAATAGTGGGATTAGTGCAAGTAACTGGGGGTCTAGGGAAGAGTGCTTTTCAGTCCCGTACCTCATTCGGTGCCTATTGGAAGCAGTCAAAACCAGCGAGTCTCACTCCAGGGTTCTTCAGGATCAGATTACGGAGCAGCTTGATGAGTTGAGAAGTAGGAAACAAGATTTGTCTACGCTTGTAGACGCGGCTACCGACTTAGAACAGCTCCCACTTGCAAGCACCAGCCAGCTTGCCGAAAAGTGCATGAACATTCTACAAAATGAAAAATAAGAAGGGAATGTATGTTCAAGAAGCGTCGTTGCTTTTAGGGCGCCACAGTGTCGGAAATTTCCGGCACATCGCTGGCTCCAGGACCGACCCATCGCCAGATATCAAAAGTCCAGTTGAGGTCGCGCCTGTCGCCAATAAAGTGACTCGATTCAATCGCGCCCAAGGGGTGTGTTTTGAGGTAAATTAGCCGCCCAATTCTCGAGTGTACGAGCGCCATGGCACACATTGTACATGGCTCGTAGGTGGTGTATACTAGGAGGTTATGGCAAAGGTAGCCTTCCTGTTCAGCCCCTAGAACCCCGTTTTCTGAATTCCGGCTTCTTTTCCGCCTCTCGGCTCGGGCCACCGCGGCAATGGCGTTCATGATACTGTGCTGGAGGATATGGGCCGACCTCGAGTCGCAGACCAGATGCAAAACACGGATTTTCTTTGAGGCAGGGTCCTGCTCTGCGATGATCGTGCAGTTCGCAAAATTCGTTTTTTCGGCCCCAGAAACACGCCGTATAAGCTGGTCTACAAGAACCTGCTCCTCGGCTACATCGAAGTACGCGGTTATGAGATCCTGATGGTTAGGATTGCCCTTCCAGGCGAGAGGCCAGATCTCGTTGCTCCATTTCACAGAAAGCTCTTTTGTGGGCGGGGACTCATTTGGGACTTTTCCCACATAAAGTTGACTTCCGTCAAAATCGGCCAAAAAGTGCGATCGTAGAAGCGAAACGAGGTCGTTCTTGGTGCCGAAAGTCTCAGCGGGGCATATCACGGTGGCTATAGTTACACGGGCGGAGGCCAGGCTCTCGCCCACGTTCTTTTTGAACCGCTTGATGTGGGTGAAATCGGTGCCATCGATCGGTTTTATGTGCTGCTCAATGAAGCGCACTATGCCCTTGGTATGCTGGGGCTCGATGTTGCAGATCCATACGTTGAGGGTAGCCGGCACGTGGTTTTCCGGTAGAGACACGTTCAGGCGCCGGATCTGCTTGAGACTGCCCGCAATCGTCGCTGACTCCAAATCAACCTCCAGCGAGGGTTTTAGTTTTCCCATATTTGGAAATTTGTAACCCCAAATTTTCAGCTAGACAATATTGGCCTGCGATGAGATGGCACTGAAATCTGGGGCCGGGCGCGCGACTGGAGTCTGGTGGTCTGGTGGTCTGGCGGTCTGGCGCTGATTGGCGCGGTTGGGCCTGTTTTGGCGCGGCTCTTTATTCAAAGGCCCCGTTTTTAGGCCCCATTTCTGTGCACTGCCCCGCGCTGCGAACACCTTCCTTCCGCCGATCAAAACGCGGGGCCACGTCTGGGGCCACTAGCGCCACTATGGCCGGTGAAGCTGGTTTACACGATTATCTCGCGCCAGTTATGTCTCTGGCCATGGAGCCGAGCTTGCTCCGTTTCATCTGTAGCAGTTTTCCGCATCTTGATGAAAATAGTCTTTTGACGCGGGCGGAATTCGATCCTCACAATGAGCGATTTCGTGCTTTCTTACTCGAGACCCAAGTAGTTTCGAGGAATTCTGTAGACACGGAACACACCCTGTTGACCGCAGAAGTATTAAACCAATCCTATCCTGAGTTTATCGACTCTCTTGCTAAACTTGGACAGGGTCCGTGGGGTATAAAGGGCCAGTTAGGGCCAGAAAACCTGCCCAATACTAACTTCACTACTAACCTACTAAAGTCCACACTCTGGGAGAAGCTCTGTGTGGCAATGGGCCGTGAACTGTTTGTAGGCTTGCTCGATAGTGCAGCATGTTTCCTCCGGCCCGAGGGCAATATCACGTTGAATGCTTCTTCGATGGTCAAGAGAAGAACCATAAAAGCCGTTCCAGCACACAAGTTTGCAATGTACTACCGCAAGGGGCCTTCTCTGAGGGTGAGGTACCTGTTGTTGCGGGATGCAGATCAAACAGTCAGGCAGATATTCAAGATCCACGAAAGCGTGAAATATCTTCCGAAGAAGTACCGCCAGCTACTACACTTGTTAGCAGTGGCCAAGAAAAACGACGACGTATTGCACCACCAGCACATTCTACGAAACGTGGTGCATTCTCAAGAACTTAAAAAGCTTCTTTTCGAGAACGCCACGCCGTTTTCAGAGGTCACCAGGTTCGTGTTCATCTTGGTGCACCGGGTCTTCCCTAACGACGTGTTTGGGTGCCAACACAACTGGAATCTCATCAACCTGCGTGTGCACGAAATGCTCAAGTCTGAGCGGACAGAGCTAGTGAACGTACAAGCGATAGTGATGAAACTCAAAGTGACGTCTATTCCATGGCTAGGCAAATCGACGCATCCTACATCCAAGCAGGATTACCAGCTGCGTTTGCACACATTGCACGAGTTTGTGCGCTGGTTCTTCTCCAATTTTTTGTCGAGGTTAGTGTCTCTCTTTTGGTATGTGACCGAAAACTCGGCTAAATCCAAGGCTGGCGACTCGAACAACGCGTTTTTTCTCCATGCCACCTGGAACAGAATGAGCCAAACCTGGTTGAAGCAGTACTCGCAGAAGTATCTTCGTGCTGAGCCCGACACCAAAAATTCAACTGAGGCCAAGTACAACTGCGGGATCTTGCGGCTAATTCCGAAAAAGACCGACTTCCGCCCGCTTTGCATACCGGTGAAACTTGGCGGATTTGAGACCGGAGATGACCACGACAGAGATAAGCGACGGAAAAGGCATTACTATTACGACTATAATGTGATAAAGCCAATCAGGGACATCTTGAGAAGCCAGCAACGGCAGCTCTCCTTGGAGAACAACATCCCATTTCCGCGGTGTAACTCTGTGAATGATGTTGGAAAAGCTGTTGCCGAGTTTCAGGCCCGTTTGGTGGCGAAGCACGGCAGCAACCTTCCTGTTTTGTTTGGTGTGCAGTTCGACATGAAACACTGTTACGACAACCTCAACCAGGGCAGGATACTTCAGTGCGTCAAGGAGCTTTTCAGTAGAGACCCGAGTCTGGAAGAGTACATTGTGAGGAAGTACAGCGTAGCGTCCAAGAAGGACAGCAAGTATGCGCCACCTAAAAACTTGATCAAGAACCGCTCCAATGTGGAAGAGTTAGACGTTCTTAAGCACAATCCCGCCATAAACAAGAGAAAGGCCATTTTTGGCGACAGGGTCAAAACGCTCAAGTTCTCGCAGGGTGACGTGCTCGATTTGGTCAGAAGCCAAGTGCTCGATGCCAATATCAAGTTGCCCAAGATGAACAGCGATGTTTACAAAAGAACCAGGGGTGTGTTTCAAGGCTTTCCTCTCCTGGGGACCTTGTGTGATATCGCATACAATTCTTTGGTGGACAACGTGTTGGGAAACGTGCAGAGCGATGCTGCCGAATGCATATTGTTGAGGTTGGCGGACGATTTCCTTTTCATCTCTACCAAAAAAGAGGCATGCCATGCGATGTTGGAAAGCGCACGAAGCCGGCCGGCCAAAGAGTACGGCGCCCATGTGAATCTGGAGAAAATCTCTTGGATGGACTCTTCTGAAAAAGGACGAGAGCACGCACATTTTCTTGGGCTCACAATAGATTTGCGGACCTTGAGCATCGAGAGGTCCGAGGACCGGCACATTCTGCTTTCTAGCCACATTCTGCGGTCCTTGAAGGCGACCTTGGCGTATCTTGAATGGAGGTTCAGATTCCGCCTCGCCGATCTTCTCCTCGATGTGAAAATGCTGGACTTTGGAACAGTATGCAAGAACGTTGCCAACATCTATGTGCCAACTTTGGATCGTGGCATCAGAGGCGCACTTGAAAACACACACGAGGCCAATGCCTTTTACCAGTTGAGCGTCTTCACATTGCAGATAATCTGCACGATTCTCGACAAGTTCCAGTTCGTTAATGGCTCGTCCCACCTATCTCAAAATCTTTTCGCTCACATCTGGCAAATCACTCAAGACCAGTTGAAGCAAAATGGCATCGCCGCTGAGTATATCAAGCACCTTCTCAATGTTGAATAGCTCCTTCATAAATCACTGGCACATGAGCTATTTCTTTGGAATAGCAGAGAACATTCTGCTCAAACAATGCAAAGCTTCCTACACACGATGTCAAAGGATATGCATCATCCTTGTACCCAAGGAACAGTTCGTTCAAAACGTCAAAGGACTTTTCTGACCACGCAGTGTTGAGGATGCTCTCTGTTCAGATAGTGCCGGAGGACTCTTTACTCAAACAATGCCACGCGAACTCCCGATTAGACAATGCCAAAGACACCTTTGCTCATGACGACCCTTTGTCTACACAACGCTAGTGACCATTAAGTTTAAGAAAAGCCCCTTTTTTCAAGCAATGGCAAAACAGTCTCTGTTCTGAAAATGCCAAAGGTTCTTTTTACTCGAGATATCCCAGAGACTTTTAGTTGAATCAGTTCAGATAGATCTCTTCATCAAACAATGCCGAAAACCAATGGATCAAATCATGGCCGAATAACTTTTTTGTTCAAATTGACTCAAAAGAGCTTTTCTCAAAGCACGGCAAAGAAATTTCTGTCTAAATCACGATGAAACATTTGTTGATTGCTTAATGTCAAGACACAATCTTTCTATACAATGCAAATGACACATTTGTCAAAAGGATAACAGAGCATCTTTATATTCAAGCAATGGGCACATTTGGTCACACAAACCCAATGAATCTTTTGTTCAGTGCCAAAGAAACTTGCGTTCAAATTGTCCCCAAAAATCCTTCTGCTTAAATAATGCCCAAAGTATCTTCAAGCTCAAACTGTCTTTTGAAATCTTCTTGCTTAACGAATGGCAGGATTTCCTGTGTTTGAAAACCATAGACTCTTCTCTAACAATCTAAGATAGCTCTGTCGAAACAAATAATATAAAGCTTTCATTCAGACAATCCCAAAATCCCGCCTTTGCAAACAATCTCAAGACTTTCTTCACACTTAAACTACCCCAAAAGAACTCCTCAAGTTCTCGGCGTCCTGCTGCTGGCGCTTCTTCTCAAGCTCCTCGATGCCACCATGACTCTTTAGCTTCTTTTCGCCAACAAAGTCACCTAGCTCCTCCTGAAACTGACTCAAGCTTTCGAGCTCCCGCTCTCTCTCCCGCATCTTCTCTGCCTTGGCAATCGCGTCCAAGCGTGATTCGTGATCCGGCTGCAATGCTGACACCTCACTAAGAACCGCATCGCGTACATTGAGCACAGACTCCCCGGGTTCAGGGAGCACCATCCGCGGCGCAAATACTCCCCGTTTCGGCGCCAGCTTGCTCTGATGTACACTGCACTTTTCGATGAGCTCGAAAGTCTCCTCGATCTTGCGAATATCCTCGTCAAGGTCGCGTGTCAAGTCGTCCTGTAAGTTGAAGAACTGCTGCTCCTCGCACACCTTGTCGAGCTCGGACTCCCAGATTTTCTTCCACGAGGGCTTGCCGTCACGAATGTAATCGGATAAAGCCAGAAGTTGCAGCTTAACCTCGGAGATCTCCTTCAGTGTGGCCTTCAACTGCTTCGTCCCTAGCCGCACTCCTCTCTGTGCCACGTCCTTGCGGAGCGCCTCCATCATGTCCTGCAAATCGTCGACTCTGGTGAGCAAGGAGTCCGATTCTTCAGAAAGTTTCGAATAACTCTCCTCCATAAAAGACCTGTTTTTGCCGGGCGAGTTTTCCTCGAGACAGGCCGCCTTCAACGCCACGATCTCGCCCAGGATCGCCTCGGTCAACTCGGCCACCTGGGTTTCTCTTTTCTGCAGGAGCGTTTGCACTTCTTTGAGCTCGCTCTGGAGGCTTTTGAGCGCCTTCGTTAGCATAAGGTTCTGCTCTTCTAGGTCCTTCGACAGCTGTGTCAGCGCAACTTTTTGAGTCTCCATGGAGTCTGGCGACAGTAGAGACCCAGGAATCGGTGCACAGGAAAGAGACTCTTTAACCTGCGCAACAACCTCCGCCGCCAACTTGTCCATACGTGTGTTCAAACTAATAATAGACCCTTCTAGATCTTTCAAAGTCTCGTCTTGGCGGCCGGGGATCTTGAGTAAAAGAAGCGACCCACTTTTGACCTCCAGCTCTACTTCATGCTCCTCGAGCTCGTATGAAATATTTGTGCGTGGATCTAGCGCGTATATTTCTGGAAACGACGACGCTTTCGGGGTGTAAGCAAAAGTCTCGACAAAGAGCAAGCGCAAGGCGGCAAGCGTGACCGGAAACTGCACCCTGGCTTTCTTCGTCCGCTCGCCGAGTCGTAGAAACACGTGCGGGGTGCTGTGGGTTGCAACCTCCATGTCAGGTTTCGGTGATTCTTTGTCCGGAGCCAGCGCGCTGTCCGAGACATCCCTTTTCGGCGACTGTACCGCCTCGCCGTTTGCAGAGTAACCCTGCGAGATCCGCGGGACCAGGCCTGAGCCGAGGTTGGTCAACTTGGCAAACTGGTACGCACTGAATCGTTTCGAAGCGCGCCGCAGAATCACGTTGCCGCTCTGGAGCTTCGCCAACGCGTCGCTGGACGCAGACGCCGGCACCGGCCCGGAAGGGGTGCTAGCTGGAGGAACACCATCCAAATCCCCGAGCTTCTCCGAGTGGGCCCGGATCAGCAACTCTGTTAGGAGCTTGGAGCGGCGAGGCCGAGTGCTACTACGTTCTTTCTCATCTATGGTCGTGTCTGAGCGAATCCCGTTGGCCACAGGGGCCCCTGAGCGACTACCCGCCGAGTCGCTGTGCCTGTTTTGGCCACTTTCTGTGGGTTCCGCAGCGAGTTCCTTGGCTCGGTTCTGTTTCGCCTTGAGGTTCAGAAGAAGCGTGACGATGATGCTCCGGATGTTCGGAAGAAACTTATCCAAGTTTGCCTGCGTGGGCGCCTCGCTAAGCGCCAGTTCAAGCACGATCCGGAGTGCTCGAGGAACATCGCCCAAATCGGATATATCGACCCCCGCAGAGGTGAAACTACGCGCCGCAGCTCGGAAATCGTTGCCTAGTTTCACATAAGCATCCAGCACAAACTTGTCGTCAGCCTCCTGGCGCGCCCATTGCGTCAAAGATTCCAAAAGATGCTTGGTGGAAACCAAAAGACGAGTTACACTGGTTTCGATGGTCAGCATCGGCGAGGGTCGGCTTGGGGCCGGCGTGCGGCTTCCCCGAACAGACCCAGACAGTTCCGACATATGTTGCGGTTGTTTGTGGGTCTTTTATGGGTTTTTTTTGGCGTCCTTGCGCGGAAAGTAAGACGTTAAAGTAGACTTTGGTCCGTTCTGTGAGTGCACTTATGTGTGCGAATCGAGATGGCCAGAATAAGTGGGGAACAGGCGAAAATTCAATTTTTTTTTGGAAAATTTTCTATTTTACTGCTTCAAGATGCCGATACGGACGAAAAAGTACAACGATTAGGGTGCGCTGGTGGTATTTGGTCGGCCCTATAATTCTGTTCGGCTTGTATAAACACCTGTGATCTGCCTACAGGTACCATGAGACCAAGGTGTCTAACTTAGCAGATCGGAAATTGGAGCGTGCACTGTGTGCAAGACAGACCATTGTTTTCTCTGCATCGATTGAGATTCGAGAAAATGTACGAAATGCCAGATTTGTCATTTTTCGATTTTGCCCGAATCTGGTGCACCGAAAGAGATGGTCATTTTTGTCAAAATCTAGAAGCCTTATGTATGTGTGTGGTGTCGCTTTCTTGACATTGTGTGGGCAAACCTCAAGAATCGCAACGCGACACTGACACTATCCAGTCCACTGGCTTTAGTTCACTGGCTTTAGTCCACTGGGTTCAGTCCATCGGGGCCAGTCCGCTGGATCCCCGCCCGAAAAAAAGGGCTGAAGTTTCGTATCCAATTTCAAGTATAGCAAACAAATGCATGGGGTAAACGTAGTCATGAACTATGACATAAGTCACTGCTCCAGGCGACTTGGCTTACTCTGCAGTGAGCACAATTTGCGTGGTGCATCGCTTTTCACACCCCGACAGAGTTCTCTATAAGCAACAAACTCGTAGGCAGATGCCAATGTCTCAAATGTTCAATGTGATTGGTTGCATTGCCGTGCGATCCTTAGGCAAAGTAACGAGCAACTTCGGGCGAGGACGAGTACTTTTGGGTGACACTTTGTGCTTTCTCTCGGGGCAAGCTCTCGAGGAGCGCACGGAGGCCGGGAACAATCTTCTCGGCCACGGAGCCAGAGATGGATCTGTGATCAATTGCCTCGAGAGTAGACTCCACAACTTTGGGTGCCTGGCTCATGACAGCACCATGCTGGTTTTGGATCAAATCAGCAAGAAAGCCGTACGCGAAAGACGCCGCTTCGTTGTCTTGCACGATGGGAAGCAAAGATACCCACTCTTGGAGAACGTTGTTTACTTCTGGAATAGAGGCGCCAAACGATGCGCAAATCTTGGCGATTGCTGCGATACAGTTCTCAGTGGCATTGATGTTCTCGTCCGCACGCGCGTCAGGGAAGGTTGCAAATTTGTACAAATTAGGCAACACCTCCACACAAAGCTGGCTATATTGCGCCCCACCGTGCTGAGCAGCGATGCCAATGGCATACGCAGCAGCCTGGCGGATGCTCGCCTGTGGAGATGTCAAGCACTCCGATGCAATGTATCTCAAAAACTGCAGCTGATCACAGTCGGGCCCGGCATGCTCAAGCACATCGCAAATAACACATAGACCACACAACTTGATGTTGGTGTTCTCATCACTTATGAAAGATGAGACGAGGTCAGACAACTTCAGTTGGAACTCTGGAAGGAAGCCCGATTTGGTGTTTTTCAAGATAGAGGAAATCACTTTGTTGATTTCATCAAGAAGCTCCTCGTCTGTGTAGTCCTCTTCCTCATCGCCAACTTCCTCTCTGAATTCGTCATCGCCTTGTTCTCTCTGCTTCATGCGCTCGTAGATATCGGTTAAGTTGACCTCGATTGCGCCTGCAATGAGACGCATTTGTTCTTGTGAGAGGGATGCGGGCGCCAATGCATTTATACACTGAACCAAAGTCGTGTAGTAAGCAACAAGTAGGTCCGCGAGAGGATCATTGACCAAAGCTTCGACCAATTTTTCGCAAATCTGAGCCCAGATTGTTAATGTTTCCACAGAGTTATTGGAAGTGGCATCGATCGTGCTTTTCAACAAAGCCGCCAGAGCCAAAGCCGCCGAGCCACGAACACCGTCATGGAGGTAAAAGTCAAGGGCAGGAAGAGTGATTTCCCGGATAATCTCCTTGACCCAGGGCGCGAAATGGCCCTTCAACTGCGTGGCGTATACGCGTAACAAGTCCATTGCAGCAGTCTTCTCGTCAAGAGATGCAACATTCACGGCAATCAATTTTCCTGCCAAGTTGATCACATCCCATTCCTCATTGTTTGTGAACTCCTCTGCCTCGTCCTCTTCGAGTAAAGTAATATCTTGAGCAGCTTTCGCGACCGACAATAGCGGCGGCAAAACCGCGGGCAAATACGGAACAAAAGCCTCCCCTACAACACGGCATATTCTTCCCCAGCCTTGTTCCAAGAATTCACGAACGGGGTCGTCGGAATCAACGGCAGATGCTTGTAACTCACCCATTATGGAAATAAGCTCCTGGGTGTAAGGAGCAAAAGCATCTCTTCCAACCGCAACAGCGATCAAAGTGGAGCACTCGATGCATTTGGCAGTCAACATGCGGTTTTCGGGGCCCAAGTCTGCGCGCAAGAAGTCAAGAAGCATGGGCACTAGCGTCGAATGGTACTTTGTGAAAGTGTGCGACGCGGCATCAGCGATGATGGCAATGGTAGTCAACACCTGCTCCTGCACGTACCGTTTGGGTGACTGGAGCAATGCCACGAGGTTTGACAACAAGTCATCTAGAAACGGAGCCAAAACCTCGTGAGGCGCAGCTTCGGCGAAGTTGACGAGAGCAGCAGCGGCGTGGGCTTGCACCCGCGGCACAGACGCACGCGTGAGCTTCAGGATCAACGCAGGCACCACGCGCGAACCCGAAGTGCGCTGGAGCGTGTCGGAAAAGTCCGTCAGCATTTGGCCTAGCGCATTGCACGCTGCCCACTGGACACGCGGGTGCTCATGGGTGAGCGTGGGCAAGACCATGTCCAAAAGGCGAGAAAGCTCTGTGATCAAGACGTCGGCACAGCCCTCAGCAGCCAGCGAAACAGCCATCAATGAAGCAAATACCTCGCGCCACAAACTCGATTGCGCCATCTGCGGGATTAGCTCGAAAAGCGGTGCTGCAAGCAGCTGGCCACCCAAGCGGAGCGAGACACGGTCCAAGGCCTGGCGCGCAGCATCGTACTCGGTTTCCTCGTCGTCGTCTTCGCTCGCATCATCGTTGTTCCAGTCTGCAGCGTCCTCGTCGTCTGCGCTCACCTCGGTCAACATCGCGAGCGTGACACGCACGACGGCATGTGTGTACCCGGGAGTGCTGCGACACATTACAGGTGCCACCTCGGCAAACGTGGTCAAGAGCTCGAGGGCCGCAAGCCGAGGCTCGGACAGCAACTCCAAATCGGTGCAGAGCGCCACACTAAAATCGGTGATGGTTGGAAACATCGGGGCAAACATCTTGGGCGCGAGCTCTACTAGATCAATCAACAGCTGCAAGACCTCAGCCAAGGCGTCGGTGGCACCCAGCTGGATGAACATGGGCAACGCGTCGAGCAAGCTGGGCAAGAGCTGGGCCAAGGAAGGCCACGCCAGTTTCGGAAGCTCGCGGAAAAACGCCACGAACGCGGTGCACGCACCGATGCGCACGTCGTCGCTGGCATCGGCAAACCCCGCACGGAACACCGGTGCAACGGCTTCGAACTGGTCATGCTCAATGAGGTGAGGAGCCGCAGCCAACACTCTGAACGCAGCATCCCTCACGTGGAGATCGCTGTCGGTGGCAGCATTCAACACTGCAATCGGTAACTCGGGCCACACGCGCGCGCCCAGAGACGCGCCCAGAGACTGGCTCCGGGCGAGTTCTGCCACCGCGTCGGCAATTTTACGCCGCACCACGGGCGCCTGTGACGCAAGAAACCCGCGCAAAATCGTCGCACGAAGCTGTGCTTGTGTGTCGGGATCAAGACGGTCAAACGTGCGCTCGGTGATGCTCGTCGACTTCTGCGGAGTCCGGTTGGCCGCGCGGCGGAACAACACCGCGGCAAACACCCGGATGTTGTCGTCGGGACCGCCCACGGCAGTCTCGGCGAGAAAATGCAAGAGAATACCAACCCGCTCGGGCTGCCGCCATTCGGCGTCTAATTCCGTCTCCGCCTCTAGCCGCCGGGCATTATCTGTGGCCATGAGCCCCTGGAGGAGCTGGCCCAACGCGCTGGCCACATCAGGGGTGACAGACATGGCGACTTCCAGAGTTTGTCTGCAATAACGCAAGTACAAGCCCACCAGGTGGCACGTATAAAGGGTCTGCCGTGAGAAGGGGGAAGAGTGGCTGCAAATTCGGGGCAGTCACGTGAGCAAACAGGAAAATACAGCAGCAGAAAAAACTCGAAGTTTGTCCGGTTCTGTCGAGTATTCGGTTCTGTTTAGAAAGAATGGAGTACGACACAATGTATTGTTTCGCGTGCGATGGGTGCGGTGGTTAGCGTCGCGAAAAAAGTTTGGTGTTTTTGATTGATCGCTCGGTGAGTGCCAGAAAAAAGGACATAAATTGTTTTTTTTCTGGATTTTCGGGGCATCTCTAAAATCAAACCTTACTATTGTATTTTATAAAAAGGCTTCTATATAGGGACAGCTCTTGATGGCACTCATGCCGAAAGCGCACTGCGTAGTATAGTAAACCTGGATAAGTGGATCGATTAAAAACGCGCTTTAACCACCTAGCAAGGATATCCAGATATTGAGGAAATGGTGGTTTTCTTGATGAAATGAATTCCTGGAAGTGTATAAAAATGAAAAAATTAGTGGGTCTGATAGAGAAATTTGAGACATTCATATCTATGTGGATAGAATTTTATTTTTGTAGGTTTTTGACCATTTTTTTCATAAGAAACAGATATGCATTGAAGGATGCCGCTTACCGTACCCGGGGCGAAAACTACAAATTTTATAAAAAACCTTAACACACTTTTTTCCAGACTTGTACCGCACATCCAGTTTTTGGTGTCGTCCGGGTTCGAACCCGGGGTTTGAGGTGTATTCTTCAAAGAAACATCACATTGTAGCCAAATCAATTGTGGAAAAAAGGTGCAAAAGAGCGCTTGAAGACGAAATAGTGCATGCTTACGAATATAATAAGCAGATATGCCAGATAATCGAGACATTCAATACTCAAGTCGAGGGAATTTCGGATCCCGAACTTGACGAATATTATCTTTAGTTGGAAGGAAAATACTATAGTACTGACATTATTAAAGTCTCTATGTCGAACTATACTGAACAGCTGGTTCCAGATATCATGACCGTAACTAGGAATACGCAGAATGATTAGAAATAAGCTCTTTCGAGCTATATGTGGGCTTTTAGCACTTTTATTGAACCAATCATGTTCAGAATAACGTAAAGCACTCACGAATACCCGTTATATCGCGATAAATGTCCACATCGATACTAATTGCACCGCAGCCATACTTTGCAGCCGGGCGCAGCACGCCGAGTTTTGGTCCCGCTATAAAGGCCATCACGAGTCGACAATGACAAAGTGAATACGCGGTAGTGATGTATCTATTTTACAGATGCCATCGGGGTGCTAAAACTTAAATACATCCATAGTTTTGAGTGTATTCGTCAGGGTCTAAACTGCTGGGGTAGGCGACCTGCACATAAGAAGACAACCTGCAACCTTTCGTTCTTTTAAGTTTCTATCGTACAAAAGGATTGACTGGAGGAGCTTAATCACCTATTCATGGCAATATCCTTAACCATCATTAGATTGGCCGTAGATCCATCTACCACCATTAATAGGCTCCGCCTACCCCATCACCAGCACCACGCGATGATGTAGAACACCCGTACACCAGAGATATTAGGCAGTTGAACCGGGGAGATTTTCGACAAAAAGGCGGGGATTTCGGACTATTCCAATCATACCCGCTCACGTGTGTCTCTGATTAACTTGTGTCAATAATCCACGGTTTGTGGCGGTGTTTTGTAGATCTAAAGGTGCTCACATGTGAGAGTTATTGACTGCGAAATGAGCCTTGCAGAAGAACAGTGGGACAACCTCCCCAGGGAAAACATTTTTGCAAAAACTTTCAACGAAATGACAAGGCAGCAAGGTCCCGATGTTACTGACGCAGACCACGGTCCTGGAATCTAATCTGCTTTTCTTTTCAGAAAACTTGTTGCATAGTCCGTTAGTGCTTCTATGTTGTTCTTATTTGCTGGGATTTCCTGCACGAAGAAGATATCATAATCTTGAGCAACAAGGTGTAGCGCCTCCGTCTTAAACTTTTCTCTCTAAAATTGAAAAAAATAATTAAATGCGCATCGTACTCCGTAAATCGGTGAGGTTTAGCCAATGAATACACATCACAAAACTTTTTTATACAAGTTTTATGGTTTTGTTCAAAGCTCCAATTGAATAATGCCTAGTATGTACTGACTTAAAGTACTTTGTCTTGCCTAATATATTTTTTATAGCTCTGAGCATCTGTGGTGAGCTCCCGAATGGTTTACACGTAATTCTACCACTACCGAGTTATCTTTTAGCGCGATATCCACTTATCGAGGTTTTTCTGTAGATAACCTGTTTAGACTGGTAGATATATGTTGAGTTGGGCAGGTCACAACTAGCAATCGAGTTGATTGGTTTATCTCTACGTAGAACAAAGATTTTGGCATTTCTCAATCGGGCTTGTTCTGTGGGCTTCGAAAACATTCGAGGAAAGATCGGAGACCTGGAGGAAGTGGTGGGTGGAGGGCGAGAAGTGGTGGATGAAGGGCTCTATCGACTATCGGCACGTGATTGGACTCGCGGACGGTTGCAAAATATTAAAGCCCAAAGTTTGCAATGAGCTTTTTCCAACTACACATACAAGATGACACATACAATAGCAGCCCATCGCTAGATTTGCGAATCTCAACCACAAGAGCCATGACTCTCTCAGGTCTCAAAGCAGATTGCAATGTCATTAGAGAGGAACTAGTGGTGCGACTCAGAGCTGTTAAAAATGCGCCTGGCGTAGCGCTACGTAGATATGGCGTAGTTTTGCACGTAGCTACGTTCTACGCCGACGCTACCTCTTCTGGGCCGGATGGAATACCGTTTTCGGTAATTCAACACTATTGGGGAGATATTGGGGATATCTTAGCACAGGAAGCGAACACGACGATGGAGACGGTTAGGCTTTCAAACTGCTATAAGAGGGTGCTGATTACTCTCATTCCAAAGCGCAATGCAGCCAAATCCCAGGATATCAAGGACCAGCGTCCCGTATCCTTATCGAACACATGCTTGGAAGTATTCTCTAAAGCGGTGCGCCCACGTATGCAAAAGGTATTGAACTGGTGGTTGGCCCCTACCAACGCGGATTCATCAGAAACAGAAAAATCAATCAGAATTCGATGGAGTTTTCACTATGCTTGAGTTTTTAGAGGAGCAACAGTCTACCTTATTGCAAGGAACGGCTGTACTCATGCTAGATGTTACTGAGGCTTTTGACCGTACATCACATCAGTACATGGATTGGTGTTGACTAGGAGGGGCTTCGGTGTACGTATCATCAAATTGATTATGCCGATTCTCACTGACCAAGATGCTCAAATATTGTAAATAATTGGAAAGGAGCAAGACCCCCTTTTCGTTGTGGAACCCGACAAGGAAATCCCTTGTCCCCTCTTCTTTTCAACTTGACATTGGAACCGCTTTTAGTTCATCTTGAGGAACTAGAGGGTATTCCCATTAGCTAAAATGGCGTGGTGGTGGAGAAGATGAAACGCCACGCCTTTGCCGATGATGTCAATTTTTATCTTGGTGGGGACAAAGATTATGAGATAGTTCCGAAGCTCTCGCGTAGCTTGAGCGTTTTAGCTATAGCAAGTTCAGTGAGACTAAGACCAAACTCATGAGCGTGCATTCTTCTTACTACAATTCCAATGATACTCCCGTATCCTCAGATGTTGTTGTATTCGAAAGATTTGAAGTACTTGGGCTTGAAATCGAATGGAGTTAACTGAAAACAGCCTATAGACCTGCTTCCTTTTGTCAAAATGAAGTAAGGTTACATGAATCTTGATTTGATCAATCGCTATAGGCACCAATATATTTGTGGCCTCTCGAACGGTCTATAAAGACTTGGTGCATGTATGAAGCCTCTGCTGTTGAAGAAGATGGATGAGGGTATAGAGTAGGTTTTTCAGGGTGTCCCTGCGCCCAAGATGTACGCTAGGCCAAAGAGCGGAGGTTATGGCTTTTTGCAAATGCAAGTACAACTTCAAGGTCACAGAGCAGCCGTTCTCCGCTCGATTTTGAACGGAGACATGGATTGGTACACAAAGCATCTTCGATTGAGATTAACTCACCAAATGGCCAAGATCATGAGTAAGAATAATGGCATTCCACTCCTGAGTGCGAGAGGATTGAGCTGTGCTGACTTACTTTTGGAAAGCAAAGGTAAATTCTTCACACATCTCAAGTGTACGTTTACGGGAACAGAAATATGTTACCTAGCAGCGTGGGAATCAATTGTTCCACGCACACATGAATACACCAGCTCAACGCTTTCGCTGGAGCCCGTATTGGAATCATCTTACGTGGTTCCAGATACGAGCCAAGAAGGCTATCAGATTTCACGGCTAGCAGTCATGAATTGCCTCCCAGTATAACACATACAATCACATTTGCTCACACGAACCTTGAATTCAAGAAAAGATATCTGTACAGAAGGAGCTCTCGAAAAGTTCAAGCGGCCAGATACACAAAATGAGCCCCACTTTACAGCTGATTCTGCAATCTCGGATTACTCCGGTCAATCATGTGTCTTAATGAGCAGATCAATTGGCACGTTTCATAGAAGAGGCGCGAGTTGCAACCGATGCCGTTTTGCACCCACCCCAAAGTCAACTAGTCATTGAAGAACAATTGAGTAGAGCTATCGATATTTCTCGGCGGCCAGAAACGAACTTCCTTCCACTCGATAAAAGCCCATCTTGAACTCTGCGTGTTTTGGAAATATATCATTACCCCTCGAGTTTAGGTCGGGTTAAGGCGTATGGCGGGGTTAACCAATAGAATATCTTGGCCACGAATAGGATGAAAAAGTTTTATTACCTCCGAGAAAATCAGTACATCATCACAGATTTCGGCAAGCTTGACTCTTTTTGCAAGAATCTCATCACATGTAGCAACACTAGACACGGTCTCGCTGGCTCTGGAGAGCCTCAGCTCGACGAGTTCCGCCTCGTTGCCAAACGCTTGTACATCGAATCGATGTCCAGCAAAGTCTGTTAAGCGGTACATGATCTATTCGACCAGATTCGTAAATCTGGCTATTGTTTGTTTAGACACATCCGTTGCACAGATTTGTACCATGATATCCAGGTCAGAATTCTCGGTGGTCTTTTGGGAACTTTCTTGAGTTTAGATGGAAGTCTTTGGGTCATGGTTACCGTTACTAGCTTATAGTCTAGGTTGTATTGTAGGTGCATAGGTGACTCTAAGCGGCACCAAAGGAGCAAATCATGGTTATGCAAAACATAATTCTAGATATTCCGAGAAAAAAATTGATTTGTCGTCTGTATACTTGGTGGGAATGGAGGTCATTTATATGATTGACGTTTGATGCGTGCTCGCCGAATTTCAGACAGACAGACAGACAGACAGACAGACAGACAGACAGACAGACAGACAGACAGACAGACAGACAGACAGACAGACAGACAGACAGACAGACAGACAGACAGACAGACAGA
>JAKTWD010000738.1:0-24271 GCA_030581935.1 Metschnikowia corniflorae
ATAAACTCCAGCTAACATTGGAATCACTGCCAACACACCTCTTCAGTGGAGAACAATGAGGCTTCATACACCATCCAATATATTTTGATAGGACTCTTTACCAGCCACTTCCACTGGGACAAACCATATCAATCATGAATCAGGCATCCATAGTAGCCCCAGAGTCGGAATGTGATACTTCTGTGATCTCTAAAGGAGGACCAAAAGCCAACTCAGGAGAGACCACTGAGATTGCTGTGGAACCCTTCTGTGCGTTCAGCTTCCACCCCAGTCTCATGTTGTACAGAGCGGCAACAGGAGTGATGGGTTTATTCCATTTACACTACCACAGGTGTTCTATCGTCATCAACCCAAACACAAGCAATTTAGCATCGTTGGTGAATTTTGTTGGCATGGTATGAAGTGAAACCACTCAATTTCAGGTGATGGGTACCTTTGAACAGCATGCCGAGGGACAATACCACAGATGATAGAAAGCTAGCTCAAAATCCATGATTTATATTTATGATGCTGATTGGGCAAAACCTGTCCATATTTTTCAGGAAATCGCAGATGCCTAACTCGGATTGGTATCTAAGAGCTCGAAGGATATCGCCATGTAACCTTGGATTGACCAGAGATCTTTAAAAACCATGAACGGAAGACACTCTGTGACTTTCGTTTAGGCATGATTGACAAGCTCACAGCTTTTGATTGAGAGAATTGAACTCATAACCATTGAGCCAGCTCAGAATCCTTAAGGACACAAAGACACACCTTTACAACGAAAATGGTAAACAAAATTAAAGTAAAGAAAAGTCTCCATCCCTCGAAATGACACCTCGTATATGCAACTGCCTTGGTAAGACATAATGTGGGCTGGACCATACACCTCCATAGAGTCTGGCTGATCTCTTGGAGGTACCTTTATGCCGGCCGAATAAAAAAACTTTGATCTCTGCCATGTAGATGGCCAAAGCAAGAGCCGTGGACCACCGCGGCAAGCCTACAAAGAACTGCCACAAACAAGCTATAAAAAGGCACTTTGCTTTTCATTGACTCTACACGATCTTCACCCCGCCGATTTCCGCTGGATTATCCTCGGACTTTAATATTTGAGCCTTTCCTTGTTTCATCAACACCTCCAATATCTTGACAAAAAGCCCGTGGTCGATATTCCTCAACTCGTCATGTGTGACGGAGTCCTCCAGCTTCGTCAACTCGTAAACGGTCAAAATGGTGCCCAATTGACCCGTTTTTTCGATATGATCATGGAGAAGCTCGGCCCATTCTTCTAGCGTGCGCCAGAGAACCAAAATGCCCGCATCCTGTTTCTTGTTGTTGACGTACACTGCTCGTTTGACCTTGTGGATGAGGTGCGTTAGTATATCGCGACAGAACTCGGGCGAAACGCGCCGGTCAATGCTTTTATTTTCAAACAAATCGTCTACTAGAGGTTCCTCGTTCTGTCGGCTCAAGACCACGCCCTGGGGCGACAAAACGTAGATTCTATGGAACTGGCAGTACTGGAGAACAACCGTACACCACTCATCAAGCTGGTTTTCAAGAATGGTGGCGTTGCTCTGTTTGGTGTAGAACGGCGGAAACGAGTGTATTTTGGGGAACGCAAACATAGGCTAGAGCTACATAGTAATGGTGGGTAGATTAAGTGTCCTTAATAGTTGTCGGATTGCGATACCGGAGAGGCACGGGTGTACTGCTTAGTAGTGGAGGTGACACAGCTTATTGTCTTTATTTTCTTACATATTTATTTTTGACATATGTGGGAATTGACAAGTTAGTATGAACAGTGATTTTGAGTAGTACCATTGGGGCAGGTATCCCTAAGAAGAAGAGATGGGGTTGATATATTGAGTGCGTGGGTAAGGCCGGAATGGAATGGAATGTGGAGTACATATTTGAAACCTTTTGACTGATTAATCCAAAAACAGCTCTATTTGTGTAAATTCTTATTAATTTCTTTCCTGAAAATACTGGATTCTTCTAACATGAAGTCCGTGTCTGGGTCTCATCAAAACCCCACGACAACAAATATTACGCATTGTGTGGCCTCTGGATGGCTCTGATTGATAGTCTACTTGATTGGAATGCAAAGTCAGTATACCGATTTTTTTGCTTCTGTATCCTCAATCTCAACTCAAAATCATCTTTCTGGAAACCTGTAATTAAAGTTTACTGCTTACTGCTTAACATTATCTGCCCAGATCAAGACACCTCCGCCATACAAGCAGAGAGTCTATGTGCAGGTCACCTACCCCAGCAGTTTAGGCCCTGGCGAATTCGATCAAATTTCGCCGGGACTCGATAAAAGAATATAATTGTCATAAAGCAGATATCTTACTGGTCATCTTTTATAACTGGTTTTGTATATATGCTGTGCTTAGTGAACCTAGTGACCGTGAGACAAATTATGGCTGCGAAGCACTGCTATGAGAAGCTAATGACCAACTAAACTTAGTGCCCAGGTAAGGAATATTGTGAATTGTTCCACTGGTCATGAAGATGTATCAGCACAAGTTTTGCGAGCTCTTTATGATTTACTCCAATGGTCCGAATCAACGTGTTGTATACCTTTGATTCAGTCCTGATGAGTGTCAGTCACGTGACTCCAAATTAGCTCTCTTGATTGTTGATCAAGACAGAGAAAAAACTGAGAGCCACAGAGGGGGCTTTAAAAGTTTTAAGGGTTGTAGACTCTTGAATTGAGGCGTGAGTGGACTAGTCGGCTCACTCTGGTTTCACACAGTGTACGGAATCTCCGTAACAACCGGAAGTGGACTAATGTCATAACAGCTATAAGGTTGCACATACAGCGATCTCCATATGTGACGATAAATTTTCATGCGACACCCTTTGCAAATTCGTATCCAATCCGAGTATTTGAGCCAAAAGCATGGTTGAAAATAGCTGATTTTGAATGATTTACTCTCTCACCCAAATCTTGACCTGGCTATGTGAGAATCTACTGTATCTGAAAAGGTGAAGAGCTTACCTGATTATTTGTCTTGAATGCATGTATCACCCTAACTCTATCAAACTTTCGCTTGCAATTGCAATTTACTAGGTTTTTGCGCACAGACAGCGTACAGGGTAAAACTGTCCTGAGTATCATGACAATAATCGTCTTCCTCAACAACCCTACACTAACCTCCATATCAGGGTTCGCTCCGACTCTACATCATACTTTCCAATTTTCTTATATTAAAGATACAGACGTTCCTACCCGTTTAGGCCTCGGCCAACTCTCTCAAACGACGGATGGTCGATCTGACGGTGGCAGCAGCAGCAGTGGAAACAGTGTAAGCACCTCCAGCAACGGTCTTGCGGCAGGACTTGCAAGTCCAGATACCAGCAGCCCCTCTCTTGACAGTTCTCTTACCACAGAAAGAGCAGTCGTACTTGGCGTGCTGTTGGACTTCCAACTTCTTGGTTTGTCTTCTCAACGAAGAACCATATCTGACACCGTACTTTCCGGTGATACCGACCTTCTTAGTTCTTTTAGTCCTGGGATGTTAGTAGTGCGCGGGTGAAAGCGGGAACAAAGTTTTGGTTTCTGTGGGGTTTGAAGGTTTGCTGTGGGTTTCATAGGTTTGCTGTGGGTATATCTGATAAGTGGTGTTCATTTTAAAGTGCATGGTGGGCCGCATAGTGGGCGATGTAGGGCCATAATAGGACAACTTGTACGCCAAATCGCCGTATTTGGAATTCACACGGGCGACAAAACAGCGATTATTTCTCCCTGACTTCGTGGTCGTTTCGCGATAATTTCGTTCCGATGTTTTGTGTGTACATACATTTTGCTGTGTAGTAAAGGTAGTGGAAAAAGGTGATGATGGACTCTGACTTTTTTTACCAAGGTGTCGCACGCACACCCAAAATTTTTGTAGTGCCGCGCACAAGAGTGCGGTCACGTGCGCGAGAATGTGTTAGGGCGCAAGCCCTAGCCTGGGGGTCGTGTTTTGGGGCAGTTGATTTTGATGAAATTGGGTGGGAATTGGCTGGTGCGCTTGGTGGTTGGTTTTGAATATGAAATCGAAATGATTAATAGAACGGGATTGCACTGAAGGGTTATAGTTACGGGGTTTAAACCAAAATAAGTCGTCCCGTAAATTGGTTGGTGTACGGGTTTTTCTGTCGTCCCCGCCAGTGGTGTTAGCTGCGGTCACAATGACCAAGATGTGAGCATGTTGAATCATATTATAGTGTCATTTATGATCGAATGAGTAAAAGAATAATCATGCCAGGCTCATAGCGCCACACGACGTCTTCCAGGGAACTCGGGCTCTTAACACACCAAACATTATTTTGGACCGTTTGGGCTCATATTCCCAAACATCGATCAAAATTTATTGTATTCATTGTCGAAACCAGTCTTTTTTCGTCGCCTCTACACATTCCAAGTCATGCTCAGGAGAGATAGGGAAGTTAATGCAGCAACGATATATTACCAGTGTCGTAAGTCTGGTTCAGATACTCTGAAAACTACTGATGTGAACACGTTTTGCGAAGGAAAACGAAAAAGCCAAAATTCTTGTCATGGCTGAATTCTCGTTGTGATAGTGAACAGCGTCAGCGAACGTATTGTGATTGCATTGTCCACTTGTGTACAGTGAGATCAATCGGCCCACGTCAGAATAAAAAAGACCTTTCACAAACCCGTCTATAGAACGTGAGGGTGATTTATCCAAAAAGTGCTTATGAAATAAGCTTAAGCATAATCGCCAAACCCTACTGTGAACAAGCTTTTACTGTAATCTCCACTGTGTGAGTCAAGATTGATTGCGATTAGATACCCTCAGGGAATTCTCAGGAATAAAGCGCGGAGGTGCTGATAGATTCATTGTTACGGGCACACTGAATTGTAGATTGATTCCGTGCTTGGAATACCTTGTGCTCTGGTTTGAGCTCGTAATTATGTAGTAAAACGATATTTTCAGTACCACTGAGAGGGTATAGGATCGTCGACTGGAGCGGCCGTTTTCGATATTTTCCGAGACCGCACTTTGTGAAAAAAAGGCTCTTTCTTCTCGAAGCGTTGGGGGCATGAGCATTCAGTCCATGTAGCTTTGGGGGCGTAATCGATGGAAGGAGACGCAGAATCAGGCGAGCACTGATTCTTTTCTTAGAACAAGGCATGTATGGTTCTGGCAATCAAACTGAAATTATCGTGTGGGAAAGTGTGGCAATCGTTAGATTTGAGATTGCTTTCAGCTTTGAATAAGCCGCTTTGTTCTTCAAGTACCAGGATCTCTGTAATAAAATGTCGTTTTCATCTTTTGCGAAAAAAAGGCATTATCGTCTTAGGTGATTGATCGATGGCGGGGGTTCATGGATGAAATTAAAAGGCAACGAGAACAAGAGTGGCTCACTTGTTTTAATCATCAAATCAATGAAACCGACTATGACTAGTGTGACCACTATGCGCCGGGCTGGGTTTTGGCCGCTACGCGATGCGCTTTAAAAGCTTTTCAAAGGATAATTATATGTATCTGAAAGTTCAACTTGATCATACTTCTCTACTCAGAGTTGAGACATTGATAGCACGACTGAAACGCCGCTTGTTGGAATCAAAGCTTACAGGCCTCAACCTCCTTTTCTCTGATTCGGCGAAATATCCCACAGCCCTATAGATAAATTTTGTTTAAAGGCAGCCGAACGCATTTCTTGAACACATGAATTACCAGAGCCTTTTATATATGTTGAAGGCTTTCACACTATCATTGGTCAGCGCCCCTTCTGACTTCATCACCGTCAACTCTTCCAGGTATATTCCGTTCTCAAAACTTTTATTGCATGAATAAATTTATCAATTTTGATAATGCCATTTTTCAAACGTATCGGACTCTTGGTCACTGATGCTGCTTCAAGTGCAAGTGGTGTGTATTCTTAATGAGCACATTTGCTGATTAAGAATTTTTGGTACTTAAATGAGCTCGATGAATGAAGACCAAAACATTGTACACCGGACTTTTTATTCTCTTTCCTAAATGCATCAAATGGGTATTTTCAGTTCACAACTCAATCACCTTTCATCTTGGAATATTGGGTTGCGTTCTCAAATGGCTCCTCAGCACAATACATGTGAAACCTCCCATGTAGAATCGATTAGGCTCATGGAAGCCTTTGTTATTATTAAAGGTGTCTTACTGGAATCAATAAACTCTGAAGACCTTTTGCTATTCACAGCCAGTCATTCTAGATTTTTCGAAAGGCCAGACACATGGACATATCACTTTGACTGTCGACACAGTTACCTCAACATTCGTCTCCCATTCGAATCCCCATAATCAGCATTCTTTTTCATTAATCACTCAAAGAGTTCTCATTACAATCGCTACTACGCCCGTGATAATCAGCGAGATTTTAAAGGCCCTAATCAACTTTTTCATTCTGATCGCCTCGGTTTATCTTACCGTTTGTTTTGAGATCAAGTATATCGTAATCATTTGTTACGGTTCAGAGGCAATATAGTGCCTGGTTCATTTTATATGACTCGATGCCATGTGATTGAATGAGCACTAAATGCGTGGAGGCTCTCAAATTATAAGTATGGTTTTACCTGGGGAAAGTTTTGACATCTCTTACACTGTCTCAGTATGGAACAGCTACGTTCACCGATTGGGAATACCCGGGCTTCAAAGTTATCCATCATAATCAATCGGCGATGCTCCTCTCTCTGGCTGCAGATTAAAGAAATTGGAGAACTTCGATCAGTAGCAGAAACTATCTATCAATCCACGAGTCCTACAATACACTTGACGTGTGATGCTGCAGAGAAAGTAGTAGTCGTTTGAGGTTCAGGCTTGCGGTGGAACTTGATCACAAATGAGATAAAATGAGAAATAGATCGCTTTTCGGCAAATTAATTGACTAGTTGAAGATCAGTTGCTATACTAAAGAATCAATAACTCTAGGGCAACTAAATATTTCTGATCTGAATCCTTTCAGAACGAAGCCTTATTGACTTGAATAGTCACACAGCGTGACACGCTAAGTGCTTTAATATCATGCCATCCGAGATAATTTGGGAATTCATTGATGTATTTTAAAGCCCGCTTGAGTGTTTGAATTTGACGAGCTGATCAGACTGAATAGCTTCCAATTGTGTGAATTCTTCAAGTCTCATTGCTGATCCCGAATTCCCTCATGTATACCATTCAACTATGCTCAATTCTTTCTTAATAGCTCCCGGTGATTCAACCTAAACGCTATTTGGAAACTTGCCAAGGGGTGTGGGATATCACTCGATGAAAAAAGATTTGGACAGCCACGTACAATGAAGAATGGTTCAAGCGGAGTGATCTCACGGCTCTTCATCATTTCAACACAGGGATGCACGTCCCAATGCATGACTTCAAGGAGCGAACGGACCAACAGTTCCTCCTCTGTTGACAAACGGTTAATCATCAAGCTATTAAAAGTCAATATCCAACTTTTGTGACATCTCAAAACGTGGTGGAATCACGGCATGACCACTAAGATGCACTTGTGTAAGGTGCTTGCTCCAACAAATACCACATACACCAACCTTCACGAGCCAGTTGGGTATACAACCTCAACTGGTTCGTGAATGTTGTACAAAAGCTTATCTACGTGGGTCTCGGGAACACCAAGGAGATGTCCACCTTTCCCCCTCCTGGCGAGACAAGTCTCGGGCCTCGAGGAGGGCCACTCAATCGGGCCGATGACACACAGGTAGCCCGCTGTAATAAACGAATTATGGGTGAGAAGTTTCCATGAGGAATTCAAACTCTAAACTATAGACTACATAGAAGGTGTTTTCTATAGAATATATAATTTGCTGAGACCAGTCTCATGCAGAAGCCGAACGACAGCATCCCTCAATGCAACGTTACTTTCAACGACAACAAAAAAAATACAGTATTGAAGCTGGCCATGTATGTGTATAACGAGTGAAGCCAAAGTGATCAAAGCAGCGCATCCCGGTGTTCACTTCTAGTCTCAGTCTAGAATATCGAAACGACTATCAATATACTCTCACGCTTTATGACAGGCACTTGCAACCAGCGTGTATTTCACTACCATGAAGAAATTCTTCCGAGATGGCTGAAAGAAAACAGAATTTGAATGAATTTTGACCAAATTTAAGGACTTATCTTCATCTGACGTTCCTTTCTTTCTATGACTCGTTGAGTAATTACTAACTGTACCTCAAGTAGCAGCCACGTAATGCCATGCGGCATAGACTGAGACCAGTGTTGTTAAATTTAGAGTATTACAAATTATTAAACTTTTTCTTTTGTATTTGTAATATCTTTTTTTATCAAAAACTACAAATTATTTCAAATTATAACAAATATGACAAATATACCAAATTCTTTCCTCATTTAGTACGACTATGCCTGTTTTTCGCCCCAATGCACCTATTCTGCTCTCGTCCACTCTCGCAATCTTCGAGCACGAACCGTTCTCGATGTTATTGTAGAAATTGATTATATGCTATTTTAAACTCACCTTCGGTAGACCTCTTCGCCCTCCCTTCTTCAACGGAGAAGCTTCCCCGATCGCCATCTAAATATGGAAATTTCTTGAGCCCGGAATCACTATATTCCAGCTCGCTCCACAGCAGACTATTTGTCGAGTTTTGAGTCTCTGTATCGCTCGATTCTCCATCGCTCAACTCTGCATCATGTCTAGAGCCAAGTCTCTGCATCGCTGAAATAGGCACGCAAAAACCTGGTAAATTGCGTGTAGTATCCAAAGACTCTGCTTCGCTCATATCTCCTAAATTTTGCGTAAGACTGGTTCTAAGTTCTTCTACCGCGCTCCATCCTATTGAAATCTGCAAATCACTGTTCTCAGTACACGTCGTCTCGCTCGTTGTCAATGAGCGTTGCTCGTTTGCTTCTCAGGGCGCTGTCTGTTCCTCCCATCAACCATGTCTGGTATGTTGACAAAAGCAGCAGACTTATCTTCCCCATACCACACTAGACTGCTTGGAGCTGGTGTTAGGAGGTTCTGAAGGATTCTGGTCCAGGTTATTGACAGCTTCGATTGTAAAGGGGAGTCAAAGTAGACACTTACCTCGTCTGTAGTATTGCCTTCATAATAGCCAGCATGCTGGTAGTCTGCGGTTGAAGTCTGATTCGCCTGTCCGGAACTATGCTGTTTACTCGAGAGAAAAGCGATTCCGAGCGAGAGGACATTTATCATGGACAAAAAATCTTTGGCTATTCGAAAGGCAAGAGGAAACGAACTCTCGTCACGTTTGTAGTACTCCCTAATCTGGTCCTTGAATTTGGCTTTCTCTTGCTGAGAGTACTTTAGAAGCTCGCTCTCACCGTCATGGTCATCGTCATCACCGAGCTGACTCGCGTCAAAAAAGGTATTGGAGTTCATCGTCATTTCGCCTTTTCGTTCAGCTTCCCTCGAGCCTTTAAACTTTCATTAAAATCTATTTATTATTTGTGATTATTTGTGATCATCTATATTTTTGCCTCTAAATTACAAATATCTTCAAATGATAGCATTGTTTGTACCCTCCAATGTGATGTTACTTTAAAAAAAAAATACTTCTAAATTAGAATTAGCTATTACAAAATATTACTAAATTTCAAAAAGGCGCGAAAATTTTGTACTTAAACAACCATGACTGAGACTATACATCATCGTGCAAATAGATCTAAAGCTCAAACAAATGACAGCAGCCAAACACAGCACCCCCCAATGTGATTATTTTTTTTTTTTTAAAAAAAAAACAATGTACCGCTAAGTAGTGGGACTAGACTTGTAACTTTTTTTGGAAAAATTATAATTAGTAAATAATCTATTAGATTATTAATGGCGGTTTCTTTGCACCCAACCCTCACTCACAATGATTTATCCTTACAACATCGGGCGGTGCAAGCTGCTCTCTGGCTACCACTCAACTTGGCCTTATGATGACTCCGCTTATCGAAATTCAACTACTGTCAACGAATTTTTTCAACAAAAAGGAATTAGAGAGAAAAAAAGGCTGGTTGAATGTTCCCGCTTCAATTTCTCAATTTTGAAAGTTCAGCAAATTTTCAAAGATATATCAGCTTTGAGAAAGCATGATGGGGCGACGATAATCCACGTCAGACAAGCCCACTCTTCGTGCATCTACAGACAACTCTCCTACTCGAGTGATCAATTATAAGAAGCCAAATTTGTCATATTTTTTTGCAGGTACACCATAAATATCAAAAACTATTGAAGGGATAGTAAGTGAACATTTTAATACTGATACTCATATCAAAACTTGGTCCCATAGGCTAGCAACTTTTCCCGCGACAATAATCTACTACATACTTATCACTATTAACGAATACAGATTAGCATCCATATGATCAATGGCAAAGTATTATCAGAATAACACACACAATATGCTATTATGATATGCAGAATCACACCTGAATTCGTCCACCGCTTCCAAATGCTCTCGTAAACAAATTACTACATTGAAAGAAAGAGCGGTGGCTGCAAACGAGACCGGAGTGGATGGTCACGTGACCAACCACAGATTTTGCAGCCGGGGTCGAGTGGAGGCAGCGAGGGGAAAGCTCATATAAGTGTCTGCCGCCCACCTCCCAAGCAGTACGGTCACTATTGAATTTTCTCTGTTTGATCAGTTTCCTTTTCAACAACTGATTTCTTTTACCTCTCTTCAGGGTTGGAGGTGGCTTTGTCAGGTGAGAAAAATTGCTTGTGGGGCTCGGTGATTCTCCGAATTGCAAAGAGATCTAACCGCACCAGAAAAATCAATGGAAGATTACTACCAAATGTTTCCCGTGAGCCTGCCTCCTTTGAGCCCTACGCCTCCTGTAATTCTGTCTCCCTTGAAAAAAATTCAGAGGCGTGCTAACATTAGCTCTGGCTCATCAAGAGGCATGCCATCTGCTTACAACTATAGTGGATTTGACAAGGTGTTGAATTTGAATCCAAATGAAGTGATCGGTCTTCAAGAGGAGGAGACAGACTTCGTTTGTGGCGTTCAAACCAACGGAAAAACATGCAGAAGAGATCTTTACTGCCGTAAACACCTGCTAGAGCAGAAACAAGAGGTCAAACGATCATTGCCTTTCGAAAGCCTTGTTGCGGAGGAGCTGAAAAATGCATCTTGGTTCCGTAAACGAAGAATGCTCACCAAGTTGTATTATGACTGCAAAGCGTATTGGCACAAGCATCCATCTGCCTCCATGACGCCAATGACGTGTTCCCGGACCAGCTGCGGAAACGATGAAACGAGGTCAAATACCTCGTCTAAGTGTGTATCCTTGTCATCACACAACGCTTCGGGAATGATGGTCACCAGTAATCAGGAAGCATTCTCGCTGTTGAAACAAGCATTTTTGAAGAGGCTTTCTCGCTCAGCGGATGCATACAAAGAGGATGTCGCCTCGTACTTGTTTTACAGACTTGCTTGCTATGAGGTCGCTGGGGTTGAGATGCGCACCAGAGAGCTCCAGGCTCGGTATAGAGTGGACGAGGGCGATGCTTCCAGCAACAGCGAGCACCTCTGCAGTTCACAAAATGAGCATATGTATTAACTTTAATTAGATGAAGTGAAGTGTGACTAGCGCCCGCCATTCTGTCCATCCTGGGCTCTGGAGAAAAGGTCGACTGCCATCATGTCGGTATCTTCGGGCTCGGCCGTATTGATTTCTTCGCCAAAAACCGCGGGTTGTACAATTTGGGGTGCATTCAAGGGCCTGATGCCAAGACCCCTTGGGGCGCCGTCAGGCGAAAAGACCCTCGTTGCGTTCTGGAAAGTCGCAAGACGCTGTCTGTTCTGTTGCTCCAACGTCAAGAGTTGTCGAAGAATGGCATCTGTTTCATGGAAGCGAGTCGCGTTTGTTTCAGCCTGGTCCGTTTGATTGGGGAAGGTACGCTGCAATTCGGCGATCCCCCGCAGTTGGGCCCACGCCTGCATATCACCGTCGTTCAAAGGTAGCTGAACGGTTCCGTCGGCTCTCATTGGGAAGACGGGATTTCCAAGAACCTCATTAGGAGGCGAGGGTGTGATTCCATTCGGACTTGCGTCGCGGACAGCACGATTTGCGTTGATCTGAATCCCCATAGCCCCCATGGCGTTTGCGCCCTGATTGTTAGTGTTGAACGCAAACTGCTCCAAAATGAAAGCACGCTGCTCCATCAAGGAGGCAAGATAGTTTCGGAGCTGAACCACCCCGTGTCCCGAGAAGACGCAAAACGATGATTTCTGGTTCTCAGTGAAGTCCGCAGGCGGTTCCCGACAGTATTGGGTGATTTCATGTCGGAGAAAAGCTGCAATACCTGTGAGCGAGAGATGCGTTAGGCGCGGGCAGTTCTTCAAGAGGTAGTAAATTGGACCGATGGTCAAATTCGTGCAATAAGACAAGTGGACGCGCTCAAGACAGTCCTGTTCGCCCCTCCGGCGAACAAGTTCCATAATTCCCGAGTCTGTGATCATATTACATTTAACAAGGCCGATTCTGCGGAGCTTTGGAAGCGCCAGAAGCTCGATCAAAGTCCAATCTGTGAGCTGCGAGCAGCATGCCAAGTCTATGTATTGAATGCGGTGGCAGTTGCGCACGAGTGCTTGCACGCCAAAGTCGGTCACCAGCGCGCAGTGGCCAAGGTGGATGTAGTGCAAGCTCCGGCCCAATTTGGTAAGGTGGCGTAAAGAAGCGTCGCTGATCTGCATGCATTTGGAGAGCACCACATTGCGCAAGCGCGGGGCGTATCTCACCATGCGCTCAACAAGACGGTCGGTGATGGCATTGCACCCAGTGACATCAATGATGCGCAACTTGTCCAACACACAGTCGTCAGGAACAAGCTCAAAGAGACTGTCAGAGATACCGGCGGCATTGCTGATGCGAAATTCCCGGAGCTGCGTGAGCTCGGCAAACACCCGGCGCAAGTACACATCCAGAACGTTGGGGCAGTTGTGAAGGTCGATCTCGACTAGCAGCTTGCAGTTCTCATACATGGCCAAGATGCTGGCATCACTGATGGCATCGCTGTTATTAAATTTGATCCGCTTGAGCATCGGACACGCGCGTAGCAACGCTAGCACCGCGTCCTCCGATACATTACCGCATCCGGGTGCATAGAGGCCCTGGAGCCGCGGACAGTTTTGCGCCAAGGCATAAATGATGTCGTCTCGGATATCTAACACCCCAGTCATATCGATCAGCTGCAACCGTGTGCAGTCACGTAACACGCGCGTTATGGGCATGTGCGTGAGCTGTGTGCAATTGACCAAGGTCAAACGTTCTAGTTTGGGACACCCTGCGAATAGGCCCAAGAGCTCGTCGTCGACGTGTTTGGTCATAAACGAGAGATTGAGCCGCTTGATGTAGTTGCGGTAGTCCCAGTGGGTGTCGTGGCGTGGCACCAGCATGACGGTACGGATCTTCTCGAAAGCGGAATCGCTTTGCATGTTGGGGCGGAACCAGAGAATCTCAATAATGAGGTCTGCAAAGGCGCGACACACTGTCAAAAGTGAGAATAAGTCACCTTTTTCTAGGTGCTTGAAAATCTGCAAGAGCACTTCCGTCGGCAAGCGCACAAGCCGCAGATGTGCCGAGTTGTGCTCCTGGATCTGGACTCGGCGCAGTTTACGCCGGTCGTACAAAATGGCATCATTTACCGCCCGGTAGTCGTAGGCGGCGTTGTCGAGTGGGGGATACTCGGTCACGTGATGCGACACCCCCACCCCGGAGAAGTACGCCGCCAACTTCCCCCTTTTCGATAGCCTGCCGTCGGACGGGAGCGTCATCCTGCGTTTTTTCTGCGGAAGCTCTGTTCTAAACTTCTTGTTAAGCGGTGATAGTCTGCCCAAACGGTTTGCCTCTATGAGCTGCGCGATTGTGCTCGGCTGGTACAGAAGATCAGAAAATGCACAAAGTCAGGTATTGACGAATCTTTCTGAAATTAGATTTATTCAGGAAGTAAGGCCTGATTTGACCGTACTGTGCAAAGCAACGGCTGTCTTCGTGTGTGGTTGCGTGTTTGTGCCAGCAGCTACGACACAGGTACTCGGCAGAACAAAGACAGAAAAGCGTGATGAACCAAAAGATCAAAAGACCCAGTGACGCCAAAAAGCTTTTTATAAACGTGGGCACTTTGAGGCGAGTTTCGAGTTGCAACTCTTATTTCTGTTGTGCTGTACCTGTACCACGAATTGAGCTTTCCGAATGCCAACGGAAGGCCAAGCGATCGGTGTTGCATTGCGAGGCCACCGGCGGCTTGGGTGCAGTGCCTTGGATGCAGGTCTCTAAATCTGCCCTGCGACACACCCGCGGCAATCTACCGGTTTAGGGAACCCGACAACATAAGTATTGGATAATTTAATTAAAGAGGTCATTGTATCGTTATATAGTGTGCCTCTGAGAGGGCTTTGTTTTCCGTTGGTCTTCGGGCCAACATTAGTAATTGGTGTCGCTTGGGTATGTTTTGCGGCCATTGTAGGAGTTTACCTTGTAGCCCTTATTAATCCCAGTGGCCGTGACTCTGGCCGCTTCACACCGTGTCTTTGCCTCTTCATATCATGTTCTTGAGCCACTTCGCACCATCACATCCACTTCAAAAGTACAGATTTCGATTCGGGGTGCCACCGGCTCCAGGAGTCCCGGGATTGGAGGTATACCCCAAAGCTGCCGATTGCAACGACAACTGTTCGAGCTGCCTCATCACGTGCGCCTCTTGGCCGGGTGGTGCTTCATTTTGCCTCGCTTGTGGCGCAAAGTCATCTGCTTGCGGTGGATTGTAGCTGGAAGGGCGTCTTTTGGTAGGCAACGCGTGGTACCCGGCATTAGCGTAGTGTATTGGGTAGGGCTGATGGTTTTCATTAGTATAGCCGACTGGTACTGGCATTGGTGAGTATGCCAGAGGAATATGCTGGTATTCTGGCATGGGGTAGTGATAGGCCTGGTTGGATTGGGAATTGCGCAAGCTCCCAAACATTCGTTTGATTCTGCGGGTACCTTGGGATGCTCGCCCTAATCTGCTGCTTGACATTCCGACCTCATCAAAAAGCTTTTTGTATGGCTGTGTGTTGCTTATTTGCATTTCAAGGAGCACCTTCTTTACCTGAGAGACAGCGAATTGATGGTACTTCTGATTCATTTTCTCATGCCCCACTGTGAATAATGAAGGCGTTGATAGCACTTTCTGTACGAACATGGGGCCTGAACTATTTTCGGGGCCCTCCGTCAAGATTGAAACCAATAATCTTAACACGCCTTTCTGTTGCTCGGCTTTCGAGTCATCGAATGGAAGAAATATAGCATGCATCATGTCTTGCCTCACACTAGAGTCACGGCGATTGCTCAAAAGCTTGAAAATAGTCGCATTCGCTTGCTTATGGACACAGTATTTGTCCAAATTCGGCAAGAGCTGCTCGAAAAGAAGTTTAGCTCTTTGTTCAGTGACGCTATCGACCGCGCTGTGAAATGTGTCCAAGAACCAATTCACTAAAAGTGTGCCATTGCTGTTCAAAACGAGTTCATTTGCGTGCTTCACAATAAGACTCGCAACCAACATCAATTGCTCACGACAGACAGGCCCATGTGGTGTAGGCTTCTTTTCATTCGCTGTTTCCAACATCGTTCTGAGGCAACGGACGCCAAATCTGCCGGAGCTGATTTCAGTGAAATTATTGCAGATCGCCTCAAAGATAAAGTCGTTATACGGCGAGCCGAAATTGAGACAGCATTGTAAAACGTAGTTCCCGAATTGATCGTTGAACAATTTAGCTGAGTATGACCTGAGACTTTCAGCAATCAAAGCCTTTTGCTCGGGCACATCTTGTGACAGGTTGATGATCTTTTGAATGGCCCAAGTTCCATTTTTGTGAATACCAAGCTGGGCTAGATAGGGAAGGATTTTTTTCACCATCATCAATTTTATGTCTGAGTTCCGCAAAATCGTAAAGAGCTTCTGCACTATGGTGTTTCCGATATGGTCATAAGTAAGTTCGGGTAATTCCTCTAGCATGTCAAGAGCGAGATTCTCCACTTCGGCCTCCGTCAAAATGCCCGACTCTTTATCAGCTTCGGGTGTGCTATGGCCAGAGGTTGACTTCTCGTAGACTTCCAAGGACTTTCGCACCTCTCTGATTCGAGCTGCGTCAAATCGACGAGTGTTCCCGGGTTCTGGTAAGGGCCCAAAGCTTGACAGGTATGCAGATTGTGGGAACTTCAAGGCTGTGTTGATGATAATCGAGATTCGTTTCACATCAATACCCAAGGGGCCGCTAAGATTGCTAGAAAGCGTGAGAACTTTGTCGGCAATGGAGGAGAAACCAATTTTTGATTTCTGCCCATCAAGCGATTTGCGTGCCTTGAAACCAATGGCGTGGTCTGGCCCTTCTCTGAGCTGATCATTATCGTGAATAGTTGTGTGCGTCACAATTTGATTCGGAATCATCGCGTTAAGTGAAGAGAGCGCTTTCATCTTACTTCTTTCGGTCACTTTCGCAAATGCAACGTAGAGAATCGTACCCGGAGTAATCTCAAGGTGGTTGAAATTTGCTTTAATACTCATAGCTACCTCGATCGAAGGGCAGACAACCAACGCCATTTTTGAGTTGCTGGCCAGGGCCACCCGCACGCTGAGCACTCCGTGATGGTGGTTCCCCAAAAGCATACCGCTGGGGCTGCTTAACAAATGATACAATTTCGAAGCATCAAAGAACATAGGAACATTGTCAAGAAGCAAAGTATTGGTGGGGCCCAAGCTAGGAAGCTCGAAGTTGGTGGTGATTGACAAGTCCAAGAAATTAAAGTCGTCTTGTAAAAAGGGTTCCGCGTGCAGATCCGCAAAATGTAAAGAACCATCAAATGGTGTGTGTTGTACCATTTGATGGTTTTGTCCGTTCGAATGCTCAAGTAAATTTTGTGAGGTGTTTTGAGAGCTTTGTGCCAGGACTCCTGAAATAATGTTCGGCAAAGCGGATTGCGAGAGTTTCGGATGAACGCCGGAATATGTCTGCGAGCGATTCCGCGTTCCTTGGTTTTGAAGGTCGAACGAATTGAGGTATAATTGATCAATGTTAGGCATTGATTCATCTTTGGAAAAATGCAAAAGGGGTGAAATATTGGAGCGAAGGACGTCAATATTTTGGGGAATAGTGGCATAAGTCAGCCCCGAAGTGGTATGAGAGCGATTCCTCGAGTGATTGTTCATGCTGTACGGCGAAGATTGGGGAATAAGATTGGGACTTAAGAACGAGCCTGAGCTGTGCTTCGACAATGATGTCCCTGGTATGGACAGATCAGCGTAAAAGTCTTGAAAATTCCCCCCACTTGACACAGATCGGTCAGGCGAGTGGCTTGGTAAGTTTTCGTCATTCCAGATCGAGTTCGTTGAGAACAACGAGCCAGAACGGACTCGATTGCTCGAGGTGGAGTTCAAAGAGCATGCAGCGTTTGCGGAATGGGTACTTAGTAACAGCAGAGAGAGCTGTGTTGGCTCACTTGCACCGTACTGGTTGAGCTGCGGGTCATTTTCCAAAAAATCAGACAGTAAACTGAACACGTCTGCTTGGAAGGACAGGGTCAGTGGCTCCAACACCACCGAATTATGTGGCGAAACGATCGTCGAGCCACGTGGCAAGTAATCGCCGAGTGAAGCAGAGAGATTTATCAGGCTTTCGTGAGAAGCTTTCTCAGATCCGCGAGCCGATATATGGTTTGCCAGCAGACTCGATCTTGATCTTGTGTCTTCAGCAGTTGAAAGCGATATAACTGGCGGCGAAATGTTCATTTAGCAATGATGGTCGGGGTAATTGATGTAGTTAGTTTACGCACAAAATAGCCCAGCTCCTCTTCTTTATATGTAAGTGTATTTTTTGTTCGGTTGCAGGTGTGCCCGAAAATTTCAAGTGAGTCGCTGTCAAGAGTATGGTGCCAGGCCCTGTGATTAAAGATCGGTCGGTTAAGAGCAATTGGAAGCGATTGCAAAAAATCTGCTAAGTGGTAGTTGTCAAAATATTCTGCGTATTATATGATGAGTGTTCTCTTCTGCCTTCAGCTGTTCCAGGCGTAAGGCGTACGAAAAAGGAAGAGGATCTGATCCGGCTCGTCACCGTATATCCGGCAAGCGCATGGAGGCAGTGAGGTTGCGTCGAGCCTAGCAAAGACGCGGGTGCGGCAGGAATAGGAGACACCAAAACGCGGGGCCTGGCCCCAACCTGGCGCAAGGCACCTCGAGGGAAAAAATAGCAAAAACAGCGACAAAATATCAAAAAGGGGTGCCTGGCAAAAGTCACAAGTAGCGCACTAAAACCCAGGCGGTAATTCCGTAGCACCCATAGCGCAACTAGCCGCCCTCAAATGTCCCGTTTGTCTGTATTTGGAAAGTAATTCCGTTAGTAAAAAATGGTACTACGAGTTACCACAAAGGGATAAGCAGATTCAAAGAATGGGAAGGAAAGCCGAAGGTCGCCCCAGGTCATTTAGGTAAGTCTTGCACTGAAGGCACTAGTAAGTATAGCCTGGCCTCGTCAAGCGTTTCGTGGATGTCAATTGACTAATTTTTAAAACTTTGGGGACCCTGAATAATCTATTCATCTAGAGGTCAAATCAATCTATCGAAAAGAAAATGCTAAAGTTGGAATTCAGGGTCATTGGTACATTTATATAATTTTTTAGGCGAATTGCAGACAAAAAGGGGCATTTGGGCGGGTAAGATAGGTGTATATCCAGTGGGGTTTCGCGGGCGGCCAGTTGATCTTCTATTGTTGGCGCTGCGCAAATCTCTGCAACGAGTACGGAGCGGTTGCGAAAAAGCTGCTATTTGCTTGCATTTCAGGCCTCCAGCAATTTTGGTTGCCCACCAGCACATTCAGAGAATACTGGCTAAACTTGATTTGCGTTTTACAACGAATGGGACATAAGCTGCTGTGCTGCTAGTCATACTCACTATATCACCAGGACCTGTTGCTCGGCTATCTGGTAGATGTATGCTACTGAGTAGTAATGTCGTATAATTGCTGTATATGCACTTAATACCCACTTCCTAGTTATATCGCGAAAACGGAATTATATGGATGTATACTCAATAATAATGCTTGCTCTAATTCCTCGCGACAAAAGGATTCAGATCTGACGAGACACACGTTTTTGGGAAGACGAGGAGGAACAGATGATAACCTAACTTGAGTATATACATAAAGAGTCTACTGCGTTAATGGTGTTTTGTATGGGTTTTGGACGCTCATAATGCTATAAAGAAAGTGGAAATGACGGGGAATCAGAAATACTTACGACTAGCTACTTTGTTATTTCGCGAGACATATAGTTGCTTATTACACCGCAGCCATACTTTGCAGCCGGGACGCAGCATGCCAAAATTGGGTCCCGCCATCCACAGCCACAAAGAGAGAGAATCATAAAGGATGTATATTGAGAGGTTAAGTTCACTGTTTAGATGACTTTGACTTGCTGAAATATGAATATTTTACAGATTTATGGTGAATTCGCTAGGGCCTGAACTGCTGGGGTAGGTGACCTGCACATAACAATAATCTACCACCCTCCAACCGTTCTTTCCAGCATTGGCATCTATTTCTTGTCAAAAGAATTGTTTTGAAAAGCTTTCTTTAAACTCATCCAGAACTTTCCTTTCATTATGATGGTTTTTTTTGGCCGAAGTAGACCGAAGAGAGTGATATCCTTTGATCCATACACCTCTGTAGGAAGAAACAGATGGTCTCATAAGAAGCATTGTTTCTAAAAGTTTTGGGAACCATAGTTAGTTTGACCAGCGCCAGCATTGAATATTTTGAAGATGCTCTTGTTCAGCTACCACAGACGCGAGGTTCGCCACTCTCAACCAGATTTACGAGCAACTCATCATTTCTCCCAGTGATTGCGTATTGGCATCTTCACGGCCAATGCATTAGAAAGGATTCGTCTTGTCATATATAGTAGAAACAGGTACATAATACTCTTGAAAGAGGATTTGATAGATTGTTCTCATGAACAATTGAGACCACAATGCTAGTAATTTGAAAGAATCAGTCTTTGTGTTCACATCCCTAATCTGACGAATTCATTCTTCCCTCTAGCGAGAAATAAGAACTGTAGCACAGTCCCACAAGGTGAGTTCTCCAGGAGGTTCGGAAATAATATCTTGGACAGTAAGGAACCATCCTGTGAAAGTTCCCATAAACACTCAAACAATCCCCTTTACTTATTCTAATTGCATGAAATAAAGCCGCAAAGACCATGTCGATCTGGTACTCAGACATCAACAATGATTATTCTTATGACCAACAACACTGCCAAGCACAGAGCCAATTGAATAGGTCAGTGTGCCGGAATAATGAACCTATCAGCACCTCCGACACTCTTAAAGAGTGAGTATTCTTCCCGAGAAATTTCCGAATGTAGTCTGACTCACGAGGAAATTACTTCAGAAGCTTGTTCACAAAATTTTGGTGTAATTCTCCTCTAGCTTTTGCCATAAGCACTCCTCGTAGAAACGGCGCCAAATATACAATCTCGACACTTTCCATAGGTGGATCTTGTGAGTGATCCTTTCTTTTGCAGTGGGCCGTGTGTTCTCACTTTAGACGAGTGGAAAATAGACAGGAATGTCAATTTGGCAGACACTGTTGACTTTCACGCCATGAAATTCTGCCGTGACAAATACCCCATTGGCTTTGTTGCTTACGCATTTTCCATGATTGATCCATCTGATCCGATACCAACAATTCAGGATGGGCTCCCTCGATTTTCATTCGTTCGAACTGATCGAATAATTTCTCAAGGTTTTTTTTTTCCCATATCAAAAGTCATGTCTCTGGTGGTAATCACGTGGGATTTATCAATGAGAACTTTGTATCCAGCAATTTTGTGGTGTCCAGGGTAGCTTCCTCTGACTGTGTCACCAAAGTTTGACCGTTCAACTCCTGTGGTGCGAGCTTCCTGAGCGCTGTTCAATTTTATAGCCACGTCGTCTCCGAAGTTGCGATAAGCACCTTTAAATTCTTTCCATTTACGTTGTGGTACATGACTTGAAGAATGTGTTGTCTTTTAGTTAGACAGCGCTGATTCATCATGAAAGCAGCATGCATGAATATGAACCTATGAATGAGAAACAATACCGATTAGGAAAAACCTTCTCAATGATTTTAACACGATTTGTCAAGGACTTGTTCATAAACTCGGCAAAACCATTAATTTGCGGCGAGTAGGAAGCGTTGGGTTCATTTTCAATACCATGCTCTAAAAGTTCCTCGGCGGTGGGCATTTCCGTTGCATTATCACATCTGAAGAAGCGTATAGAAAATTGCGGTAAACGGCTGTTCCAGCCGCGCAGTTTATCCAGCCGCACGTCCTTAAACCCTGTTGTCTCCGTGATGATGAGTTCAATGTGTCGTGAGTGCTCGTCAGTGAGTGTGGTGATGTGTATCTTACTTCCATTCTCACTTAGAATCGGGTCATTGTGTCGGAGCGTAATCGTCGATGGCCGGTATATGCTTCTATTTTTTCATATATTTCCGTCACGAGATTTCACTCGATACATATTCGGCATGACTCAATAAGCTCAGGGTCTTCTGGTCGCTTGTTGAGCAGTATTATATCTGGCCCTCAAAGTCTTCGCAGTCCCTCTATTGGGGCAGGACAGCGTGGAACAAATAAGTTGGGAATATCTGTCTTTCGAATGTAGGCTGCTAGGATGAATTGTAGAGCCTTCTAACGGGGTTTACCGGCTTCTTCAGAGTCGTGAGCCCAATTCCTCTGCACTGTCGGTATTGTCGTGCGTAGATTGAAGACCTGCTGAAAAGAAGATCCCTTGGTAACTGACCTTTGATGTATTTCTGTCGTGTTTTTGTGTTGGTGATCTATAGCTTCAGTGTGGTCAAAGCCTTCCTTTAATGAACCGATAATGTCATTCTAAGTGTCTCCAATTGGTGGGAAAGTTCCGAGCACGAAGTGATATCTCCTTCCTCATCAATTTTCGGAATTTTCTCGAGTAATGATTCATATTCGAGATAACTGGTTTCGGGTGGTGAGACATATTCAACAACCTTGAAAGTCTCTTCCAAAGTCTCCTCCCTGTAGCGGATCCCAAGGAAGGATTTGAGGTAGTCCATTGCAGATGGTGTGATTTCAGTACTGAAGCAGCCAGTGAGTATGAGAACCTGAAATACGATATCAAGTAGAGACATCTTGGAAACTCAAAACTCATCAATGCGGCACTAACCTTCCTTATGTCTTCTAAGCATGACTTGAATTATGTAACGGTGAGAAAGACTGGGTTGGACAACAAATATATGAGCTTTCGAGCGACGCTCGGTAACGTGGACCCAAATGGCCTCAGAATAGTTTTTGTTAGTTTGAGAGCACTTCTTCATCTTCTCAATATAGATATCGGTGGAAACAACAGCACGAACCCGGTCTATCTTTCATGAGAGTGCATTGACAACCGCAACATCTGTGGTAGGGGCTGGTTTCTAACCTCGATGTCATTCCGTCCCAGTTGATGTGGTTTGATGACTCACTCAATCACTGCGATCGCTATGAACTAAGATTGATCATTTCCGATGTTTACCATCGATTTATAACGTAATTCACTAGCTTTCGCACCAAACCGGCATTTGGGTCGGCAACAAATAAAAGTTTTCTCTCAAACACCTCCAATGCCACCACAACTGGTCGAATAGACTCCAGTTTTGTAAAATGATGAAACTAGAATCTCATTTGCCCTAAAAACTCTGGAAGAGGGTGATATCAAGTCTGTTCGGGAAGCGGCACGCGTTTCCAATGTGTCCCGCAGCACTCTGCAACAGAGGAGGAAAGGTTTAAGAAATCACGTCGAAGCAGCCGAAGACCAAACAATTAAGTAAGATCGAGGTGAAAAGTTTAGTCAAATGGATCCTCTCCAAGGACTCTCGCGGTCTCGCCCCGGAGGTCGGGCCTTTCCTAAAAAGGCAGATTACTTGCTCGCACCTTTTCACCTCTTTTGCTGAATGCCGCCCTGACCACGCCTGGCTTATCATAGGGTCGCAGCGTTCGGGGTCAACTTTTCACAAGGATCCAAACTACACCTCAGCTTGGAACACTGCGATCGCAGGAAGAAAAGTCTGGGTCATGTTTCCCCCGGGCGTTTGTCCGCCTGGAGTATCTACGGATGAGGATGAAAGTGAGGTTACAAGTCCGGCGGGGATCTCAGAATGGGTCCTTTCGGGGTTTTTGAATGGTTCAGTAAAGCTGCCCGATGCCCACGGTCTTACTTTCCCAGGAGAGTGCATGTATGTTCCGAGTGGCTGGTGGCACACTGTCATCAATTTAGATGAAAGCATCGCCTTGACACAAAACCTTGTGCCAGAGGTGAAGCTTGCCAATGCGCTACACTCTCTTAAGAACAATGGGAAGCTAATTTTTGGGTTCCGGCCGCTTGAAGTTCAGCGCAAATTTCAGTGCCCTCTCATTTTCTTTGAGTCTGGCATTGGGGAGCATTCGCAGGAGATCCGGGCCCCCAAGACCTTTTGCTCATCAACGGGCGAAGCGCCAAGACCCAAAGGCACTTAAAGGTTGGTTTGATCTTGTGCATAACACGATGCTTACCTATGACATCGACTCAAGCGATGTGTACAATGTGGAAGAGACAGGCTTTTCGATGGGTTCAAATGCGGCAAAAAATTTGTAGCAGGGTCTGAAATACAGGGGAAAAGACAAATAATTGAGAACGGAAATCGAGAGTGGTGACAGCAATTGAGTGTATCAATTCCACGGGTCTGTTTTTGCAGCCATTTATCATTCTTAAGGTATGCAAATTTGCGAGTCTTGGTATGCTGAGCTTGAAGAAGACTGGCGCTTGGGAATTAGTGCGAATGGTTGAATATCCAAAGATATTGCTTCCGGTGGCTCGAACAGGTTTTTATCCCTCAGACAGAGTCTAAAACGAAAGACACTCATAGACTTTTGATACTTGACGGACATGGTAACTCTTGATCTTTGCTGTTCTGGACCGTTAAAAACAAATTATCACGAGTTGGCCGGAGAAAGAACTGGGTTCCATGTGTTCGCGGGTGGCAATGTGCATCAATAAAGATGACTTCATTGGACTATGCAAACTTGCTCGGGTAGAAGCTTTCACTGCTCGAAATGTCAGGAGCAGCTTCGAAACTCCCGGGTCAATACCGTTTAGTTCTCAGCTGGTGTTACCAAAGATCAACATCGAGGCAAGAATCGAGGTGTCTCCAGAATGTCATCTGACTACACGTATAGCATCAAGTCTTGCTGATGATTCGAAGCCTTCAAAACAAGGCTATTTTATGAGCCTTGCT
>JAKTWD010000739.1:0-24255 GCA_030581935.1 Metschnikowia corniflorae
GTGTGATTATCTACTCTTTGTGGCTTGCATAGGGCAACCCAATTTTGGGTGCTGCGTCCCGGCTGCAAAGTATGGCTGCAGTGTAATCGGTCCCACTTCATGCAAGGAAAACCCAAAACCAATGATGACTCCTCAGATCGGTTTCCATCATTAACAAATGTTTTCATGAAGAACGATTCGATCGCAAATTAAAATGAATAATAATGTGACTAAACGAAAAGAGACAGGATAAGGATTGGAATGTTGCGCAATACTACGGATCTCGAAGAGCTACGTTTCCCGTCATCTAGTAGATGGCAAGAGACTTTTTATGTGCTCCAGCAATGTCCTCGTCGCCTGAGTCATTTTGAAGCCCGGTGAAGTGCATGCTAGCGGACGGAAGAAGATGATCATGGAGAGACAATCAACATGTTGGCAATACTAAAGTAAAAAGGCTTTATACCGGATCCAGACCTTGATGAATTTCATCGTCAGGTACAGGAATAAGGCCAACCAGCGATTGATCAGAGTATTTCGCAAAATTATACATTCAGACTGGGATCAAAGAGACCCTTTGACCAATTGAGCGAAACTCAGATGAAGAGCTGGACACGAGTGATATATACTTTCTGTATGACGGAGATGGAGAGGAGGTGGTAAATCATAGAGACTCCGAAGCTGGTGATAAGCTGGACGAAGAGCCGACCTGTTTTTCGGATGACGACCAATTTACTTTCGAATTGGAGTGAATCAAATATACGAGCCTTGTTCGGACATTCTCGCGGTTTTGATCGCTTGTGATATGGGCATCTTTCGCTCTCCCCTATTAGTGTGGAGATGCACCCTCTTGAAAAATATACTTGAAATACTTGAACAAATACTGCTAAAACTGGAATAAATAGCTTTCTTTTAAAAAAATTAATATTTTAGAAAATATTTTTTAGCGAAAAAACATGCCTGCTTTAAGGTAGCAGTCCCCACCTCTTGTCTACCTCTTTTCAGTCTTTCGTACTGACAAGGGAGTGATGTGTTCTTATTCTACTCCAGACACTGTTCCATATTGAGTGCCGAGGTAATCCAGACGTCGAAAACACATTTTTTGCGTCTTGAGTCCTTGAAAAACCGTGGGTTTTGCTTTAAATGAAAGAAGAACACCAGATTTACTCTCGATCTCAATCTGCATGAGACTTGACTAAGTGGGGGTATCTCAAGAAGCTATCTACTGGAACGATCCACCAGAAAAACCTACCTCGAGGAGTATTAGATTCGACCGAACTTCCGAGGCATCTTGGCAATGATTCCTGATTCATATCTCAATAACGTTGAAATCTGAAATTCTCAAAATGCGGCCAACATTATCATGTATCCTCACTTCGTCACGAAGTTTATTTGCTTCACAATCGCGGTCGCAAAAAAACACCGGCTTCATTCATATTCGATGATACAAGTAGTTGAAGCTGGGGTTTTCTTGTGGAAAAAAAGACTTCTCGTGGGCCTCGGGCTATATCATTTATCCTGTGAGTCTTCATGCAAAAGGCACTGTCTGTCTTTCAAGATTTCATTTTGTTATTGGGCGCTCTCTTCAGGGCGCCCTCACACTCGCCCTTTGATAGCGAAAATTGAAAGTATTGAAACCCTTTGAAAGATTCCCTGTCTACCGTAGGAGCCTCAATCTCAATTGCTAAGGAATGATGCGCGTCTCGCTTTGCAGCTTTTACCCTGCTTTGGGAGGTCTACCCAGGAGTAGACTATGCTCCTGCTTGTTTGACATTACATACGTATGTCATTGCTGGGGGAGCGGTCTGACCAAGCTCCCTGGTAAGCTCTCTGACCACGAGGAAGGAAACATCGACACCATTTCGTACTTCCCCGAGTCTTATTAAGTAGACACTATAGACAACTTTCACAAATTTGTTGCTCTTAGTAAGATGTGAGTGGGACCAAGTGGTGCCAGCATTTCACTGAGGCACATGGTTGAAGTAAAGCCGGTACTTCCCCACCAGCATCAAGAGCTTTCGCAAAGCTCATGAGTATGATAAATTTTGAAGTTAATTCCTTCACATAATCAAGCAATAATGCGTCGACAAGTTGAAAGTTTCTTACCTTCGCACGAGTTCATTAGCAAAAACATAAAAAACACCAATCAAATCTGAGGTGGTTTTCCGTCACAATGCTTTGTCCTATCGCTCGAAAGTCACTTCGTATCAGTAGTGCCCTGAAGAAGCATGCACTCTGCTTTCGCCACAACTCTCTGATGTGTTGCTTAATGGGATTGCTAATGCACGAGAGAAAGTACTTACCCACATTGAACTTAAAAAAACTTATTTCAATCGGTCTCTTTGTAGATTACGGGCATTTGGTAACTCAAGCATTGAAAGTGAATGAGATCATAGGGCAGCAGAATGGTGCGAGCCTTGCAGATTTACGATAAATCACCTGCACACATTACAATTGGCCACCGGAATCTGATGTGAAGACCACAGCCCATTTTTCAGATTACTCGAGAATTTTGTGATGTATTGCAAAACATCAATACATTGCGGATAAAGAGGCCGATTACTATACTACAATAGGCAAACTTGTTTCTTCTATTCGCTGACAAATAACCAGCGATTTCAAAATACAGTGCCTCAAACACTAGCTGTACTGGTTTGAGGCGTGTGCACAAACCAGCCGCGATTTACGAAGAATGTCGCAAGGCGGCGTCCGAATAGGAAGGTGGAAATTAAACTTGCCTTGGATATCCACAAAACGACAAGCCACCTGGTTTAATCTGGTCAGTGATTTCACGAATTGTACTGCTTATTTGACCCGTTTACATAACTTCGATGTGCCTCCTGAGTGAATGCCTCAGACAGTTTGTGAGAGGAGATTTTTGTTCTTTTTCCAAAAGTCGCATGCTAGTTAGAGCGCCCCATATTGTGAAGGGGTATTTTGCGAACGTCCATGCTTGAATGTACATCCTTTGGACAACCGAATCGACACAAATTGTCTTTGTGGCATTCGCTTTTTCATATCGGAGAGTTTTCCTTTCTCACCTCCAAAACCAAATGCTGGCATGTAATGGCAGATTTTGGAAGTCGCAGTCCCTCTGCTTCCGATCACACGACGCAACTGCCTTGTCTACCGAACAATGCATGAGTACGGAAAAAATGCGGCCACTAAATTTAATAATTCTTGAATTCTAGGATTCTCTGTGTGCTATGTTTCCGCTTCTTCATGGCCATGCTTGCAGATGGTATGGCCGTATCGTTTTCTTGGGAAAGTGTCCACGTGGCTCTCGGAAAAAAAAGTGAGATGATGAGCTGCGAGCGGATCAGCTCGGCTTCATTTCGGGCCGTGCGGTTTGCTCACCTGTGCTTCCTTTATGATGATTTTTTTTTTTTTATAAAAAGCACCCGTCTTCTGGCAGGAAAGCGCAAATCAAAAATGTCACATCGATTGACCCAATTCGGGTATGAGTGTCTACACTGGCTCATAGCGCAATCAGCATTCAAGTCGGCATGAATTTTAACGTAGGTTTAAGCGAGATACCAATGAGATGCGTTCGAATATACTGTCAATGATACAATGCACGAGCCCAAGGAACCAATACAAGAGACCAAGGAACCAATCCTCAGAAGAGCATTTTTGTATGAGTCATAATCCAATGACGGCAAAAATGTAAGGCTCCATTAATTACTTGCCGTTGGCGCCAAAATACCGTCTTTTGCGCTATTTGAATGAACCCCGCGAGCAAAATGGCAATGTCGGAGGCCACCGTGGAATGCAGCGCATTGGGCAATTACCGCGGGCATATCACGTGACTCCGATTTTCTTGCGCACAATGTCGTCCGGCCACAACCGCAGGGGTGTGCATAGTCGTCTAACCCTCGGAATGCAGCCCGACCTTATCAGGAGGTGGGCGCTGGCACGCTCGGGCATCACCGCAATACTACGAAAGATACAATGCTCGAACTGCATACAGAAAACGTTTAATTGTAAGAAGCCCCAACCTTAATGTTTTGCGTTGGTGGTAACCTTAAAGGAATGACGGAATATGGCAGCATTATGCATAATACGTGACGAAAGCATGTTCGTGAGGAAAAGCTGTATACGTTGGTTCACACTAAATGTCTAATACTGCGGGAGTTGGCTCGCGCCAATAAATAAGACGTGTCCCTTTAGCGTATACGTCACCAAAAAAGCATTGTGCACACCAAGCGGCCACCTCTCATTCGCGTCCTGCACAGACTACCCATACCTGCATATCATCATGTGAGCTAGGTGACCGTGCAACACAACTGCTTGGTGAAATTTTTATTTTGTCCATGCCGCATGAGTTGTGCCGTGCTTCATGCGGCCCTGAACAAGTTGCGCGGGAAATGAGCTCCACCAAAAAAGCTGCCGTCTCTGGAGCATATGATTTTGCTTGGAACTACGAGACGAGGTCATAATTTGAAACAGACAAGTGCAATCAGAATTTTAGCAACATGGCTTTGGTAACCGAGAGATGGTCCTTGTTGCGCTTATTATGAGACGGTTTTTTTGTACCTTACGCTGCCGCACCTGTTTCAAAATACGCACAAGCAGCGCTGCCACTGTCACCCGAAAATAGTATAGTATCACAAATACGGACACAGATTAGTGCTTGAAGCCACTCAATGTTGAAGCCACTCAATGCTTCACCAACCCTTAAATCTCATCTCGCCACAAAGACTATGTAAATTCGAGATTTTCGATGCCGTTCATTTAGAACTGCATATATTATTTTGGGTCCGATCTTTCGTTCAGCGCAATTGGCCGCAGGACAAATGTCGCAGATAACCATCGTGGTCCTAGAGGCCATCAGACATGACTATTGAGCCTGGAATGTCGGAAAAAGTGGGATGATGTGGTCAATTTTAACGGATTCAAGCATGGACGTAGGGGATCTGAGTCTCGCGGTTCTAGTAGCACCAGACAGATCATTTACAGCACATAAACAAGCGGAGGCATAAAAGTCAGGTGACATGACCGCGACATTTGTTGGCCGATCCCGGCGCGCCTGCACTTGCCCGTGAATAGGGGTCACTGAGTCCGCGACATCAGACGGCATTTCTTTTTCTACATTTTCGAATTACGAATCCCACAGCTCCGGGAATGTCTCATGATTAAATGCGGCACTTGACATAGCGACTAATGCTTTGGTGAGAAGCAATGAGCAGACTCTGATACGACGACTATCTAGGTATAGCTAATAATCATTGCCATTCTGGCCATTCGTCATTTCTGTATTGTTTGTTGATCTGCATACAATGGAATTGCGATATACGGGCATTCGCATTGCACCACAATAGAATTTTTCAACTACGGAAGTGCTGCTGCACGTGGAACCTGCATACTGTTAATCCCCCAACCACCAACCATTGGACATTGTGAGCCAGCGTTATGAGGATCGCAACGCGACATGCCACAAATAACTGTGGGTGGATATAGACCAGCGGAATCTTCGTGCTTTGAATTAGATACTGACGATAATGCGCCAGCTAGAGAGTTGATGGCCTCAATATTGTGAGGAATACAATGAGATAACTGTTGATGAGCTAAGAAATCTAATGGGGTCTGGCCAAAACCAGCTGCCCGCCCCAGTATGTTTTTCTGCTCACGGCCAGGAAACGCCATTTCTGAAACGCGATGGCAGGAAGAAAATATACAACGTATATACAGCACAATCATTGACTAGCACATACGTATAGCGTTTCGTAAAGACTAGAACCGCTTTCTCCTACTCAGCACGTGCTACACAGCCACGACGCGTTGTAAGGGTCTAATCGTATTTAAAGCCTATACACAGTTCGAAGCCGTAAACGCGCGTCAAGCCTCGGCGCACACACTCAGGTGGTCGCATCCACCCGTACATCTGGGGTCGAATCGCGACACGAGTTGTAATGCTCGCCGAGGCCGTAACTATGCTTGAAGTATGCCACGATCAATTGCGGGCGAGCGCCAGCCTCATTGAAAACAATTGGCGCGCTTCCCGCCACGAGCACTTTAATGGGGCAATCGTAGACCGTAGCAAGCGCGGCAAGTTCCAAGTCCGAGCCCCACATCGCCGTTTCCTCCAACTCCTTGGTGTACGGGCCTATTTCCCGGAGCGTCAGCGTTTCCTGGTCAAACAAGTAGGGAATGTACGAGTCGGGATTGTCCCGGATCTGCTGTGCCGCTTGTCTGCGGAGTCCCAGTACCGAAACGTCTGTGTAATCTTGGTCATCACTCTCGCGTATATGCCGGAGTTGTAGTTGGTCTTCAAGTGACCGGAAAAGGCAGTGTCCATCAGGCTTGATTTCGTGGAGGTGAAGACCCTGGGACTGTAATAATTGACGCATACTATCAGCTTCTATCGCCCTGTAATCGACCGAGTTTTCAGCCTCGGCCGCGGCCTCCGCTTTCATGGCATCGATTTGCGCCTGTCTCTTGGCTAGTCTCTCTTTGGCCCGGTTCCGTTTCTTCCCTGGAACGGGCTCTTCGGTAGCAGCAACTGAGGGCAAGATCTCTGGACTCTCAGCCAGTTTTGTATCAGTATTGGGCATGGAGCCCAAGCTCATCGCTGCAAGCAATTGCTCTGGAAAATCTTGCGATTGCTCATCGTCTTCAATTGAATCAAACGAACGCCCTAATCGAGCAATCTCGTCTTTATGCCTGGCAACTAGACTACTTTGCAAATCTGCGCATTTCGTGTTGACCGATTTTCGGGTTTTTTTCAGAGCTTGCTTTTTCAACCCCGTGATCTGAGAAATCAAATCTTTCTGCTCTTTGCGATGACGAGCTAGTAGTTCTTCCATTGCAGAATCTGGATAGTAGTATGTTGAATCGACTTTTTTTTCTATGCTTGGAAATCACGTGCCTGATCGAAAGGGGCCATTCGGTAAATGCTGTTCAATCCAGGCCGTCCCTTTTCTTTGTCGGTCACCATACGTCGCCTTGCAGCTGCTCGGAGGTAGTGGATTTCCGTTCACCGCACCTGCCATCAATGTCGTGCCAGCCTCCTTTTTTCTTCGCTTTTGAGCGACATGGCTCCTAGCGCGTCCTGCGCGCACTTTGTATATTCTGTGGTGCGGGCGCGGGCTGACGAGGGCGACAAATGAAAGCCTCTTGGGGGCGCTGCGGCTTCAGAGGCATTGTTGAGAACGAATCATGGATAGTTAAAAAGCTAAATAATAAAAAGCAAAAGCAAAAAAGGAAAAAGAAAAAAAAAAAAAAAAGAAAAAAAAAACCTTAAAGTTATGTATACATATGAGTGACATCCGGACACCGGTGGCCTGGTCTGCTCGCACCATAGAGAGGAAGAGTTTCCGAGAGGGGTGGCTTTGAGGAGAGAGAACTGAGTAAAGTTGCGCCATACTTTTGTGGAACTTTTGCTTTAAGGTTTTAGCAGATTTCAGTGAAAAGTGGTCTCAGACTCGTTTCTTTTTTCGTGAAATGTAGTTGTGCCTATTGCGGCATTGGCATATGATTTTTGCTGGTATTTATTTTTTCTCTCACACCTTGTTAATGTCGTGCTTAGTTCCCATGCCGTTTAGCTCCGTTTTTTTGGTTGCTGCCCTCCCCATTTTGGTCTCAATTCTGAAAGCTAATTTAACATGAGTTTTTTTTTTGCATTATTCCCCTTTCAGACAAGCGCGCACTGTATGTGCAATGTCTGTGCGTCCTACAGATCGGTAACGCGCAACAATTGTCGTTGACCTCCGAGTTCAGAGATGGGTGATGGTATGTGAAGGTATGTGAAAATGCAAGCGTCTGTAGAACCTAAAATAGCTGAAATCGAGAGTCCAGAAATGTCCATTAAACCAGGTCAATTTCCTGAGGAAACTAAATTAGCTCCTGTTTCACTATCACTCCATTGTACGCTTTGTTCCCTTCGTCTCCTGCTGGGGAGCCTTGTTCAGGTCTATACCGGCACTGGATTTGCTTTTACCAAACTTGGCGCAAGGCACCAAGGAGAAATGTCGCGCGAGACAAAAGGCGCCCTCGGAAAGGAGGCCGCGCGCAACCACACCTCCTTCAGTCGGCCTCATGCAGTGTGCCAATGTCTTTGCATTGCGCCTGCACCTAGACGTACAGCGTACAGCGAGCAGCGACAGCACTCGCGAGCCCGAGAAATCTTCGGCATGAGGCTCTAGATTCATATATATAATGCAATCGGCGGTGATGTGTTCCAAAGCCCTAGCCTTTTCACATTTTCTTCGGCGGCAGCGTTGTGACATTCCATTTTTTACTGATTCTTCTTCGAATCATTGTTCCTTCGGCCTATTCCACGATTCATTTTTCTTGACATTGTTCTTTTTTTAAGTTGTGCCCACTACTTATACCTTCGTCCTCCTGACTTTGTCACCTTGAACAGCTTGTTCACATTCACTCAAAACCACATCGATTGACCCATTTGCACCAAGACCATTTGCATCAAGACCATTCGCACCAAGACCCATTCGCATCCAAAAACTCCAATATATTTTCGAAAGTTTTGCACCCGGACATCGCTGCAAAATATAGATATCAAGGACCCCAACCACATTCCCTTTGCACCTTCAAATTCCCTCAACTTGACCTATCACATGTCAATCTTGTTGAGGCACCACGACTGAACCATTTTTCCGATCGATTTTCCACACTACTGTCATGACTGGGTCCCCCGACATTTTGCATCACGTGCGCGTATCTCAGGCAGCGATCAAGGCGCTGAACATTAATTTGCAGTTGGCTGAGTACTCTGCTCATAAGCGCCAGGTGGACGAGTATAAGCTCGATATCTACCTGCACTTGCTTGAATTAGACACGAAAACTCGCCCGAACTTGTCGCTCATCCAGCAACAGCCAGAGATTAACTTGCGCATGCGCCCGGTGCTTCTCGACTTTCTTTTGGACGTTATTAACAAGTTGAATTTGCTGAAACTGACATTCCCACTCACGGTGAATATTGTTGACCGGTACTGCCTGGTGAGGATTGTTAAGAAGCAACACTACCAGCTTTTGGGGCTCACGGCGCTTTGGATCGCGTGCAAGAGTGTTGATCTGAAGTTCCGTATCCCGCTGCTTAGCGACTTGTGCAGATATTGCTGCCATTGCTACGACAAAAAGCTATTCTTGGAGATGGAGGATCATGTTCTCAAGTCGTTCGGCTGGCTTGTGGACGCGCCTACCTTTGACTCGTTCATTGACGTTTACGTGCACTCGCTTGCGCAACTGCGGTTTCTAGCTGGTTCTAAAAGCCCGCATCAGACGTGCAACGACCTCAAGGTGGTGGCGATGTACGTGTGTGAGCTCGTGCAGTTCTACCCGAACATCTACTTCACGTACACACTGCCCAAGACTGCAATGATGGCCGTGCTTCTTGCATGCCTCGTGCTTGACGTGTGCAGATACGGCGACGTGCTGGACGTGCTTGACTTCCTTTGCGCTGACACCTTGGCGCCGGTGCTTGCATACGCCGAGTTTGACCAGGTGTTTGCATTGGTCACCAAGGTCTTGAAGAGCCCACCCCCCTCGTTGAAAGCAAAGTATTTCCACGAAGACCTGCGGTTCCTCAGCCTCATGAAGTTGGTGGTGAACTTCACGTGGCGGCACTTGGCACAGAAGGAACTGGCTCTAAAAAGACTGCCTACGCAGGCGCCCCGTCCTGAGCTTACATGCACGCCGATGCAGCTGGCCGGCACTACCACGCCAAAGTATCCAGCGACCCCCGTACTGCAGAGCATCAGCCCCACTTATGCACATGCCTATCCTCCTACGCAAGCACATGTGCGGCCGCCGATGTCGAAAGCTTACAGTGCGTCGGTGAGTGCTGCATTCATGCAGACGCTTCCGCTGCCAAGTGTGCTGCCGGACGAGCAGGAGGACTACTTCAGCACTAAGCGTCTGAAACGCGCACACGAGGCAGAGGTCTACCAGTCCAAGCGGTCCAAGAGCATCAGCAACAGCGCGGTGTTCTTCATCCACTAGACCGGTCAAACTCATCTGGGAGATTGTATCCGGCTTACTGCACATCCATTCATTTAGATATCGGGATTGAGGAGAAAACTACATATGGGAGTTTCTTGAAGTGCGGCCGTCTCCAGCTGTGCTGGCAGATACGATTACGGTTGCTTTCGAGAAAGGTCCCAATGACATCAACTACATTAGCATATAGAAAATTTCAAACACATTCAAAGTGACATCCCATGTAGCGGCCAAACTGGAATTAAAGATTTTTTGGCTGATCAAGTATTGTTTTCGTTGATCGTGGAATTTCAGTTGCCGTGAACTCGTTCTGGCCATGCACGCCTGGTTTCTCATTTAGGCACACGACTATCGTGGGTAATGATGATAGCAAAAACGGAAAAAAATACAATATGAGGTGAAATGATTTTCTAATTGAATGTGCGGGTAGCCCCAAAGCCATGTTTCATATGAAATCAACAATAGAAGAGGACATTACATGATTTTAGGCATTTTCAATACTGCGCAGACTCAACACCAGTTTCAGATACGTGCGACAATGGGCGATCGACCGCACTTAATGTTCTTCTTAAATGACCGAAAAAGGATCCAGGGCCCGATACCAGGCCGCCTTGTCGCTGTTACTATTTCAGTCCTTAAAAAATCAAATATTCTAGAATAGGTGTGAATGAAACTGGCCAATGGACAAAGCGCGTCACATCTCGGTATTTCGTCGATTGTGCGCGAACACACTTGTATTATCTTGTTTTCCAATATATGAATGGACAGGTCGTGGACCTTTCGGAACCAAAGTCGTCGCTTATTTCATCTCATCGCCACGGAGGCGTCTGCACTTTATTTTGAGTTTCTGTGAAAGAAGCCTATGAAGTGGCCACTTCGGTTACGTGTGATAACAAGTCTAATATAGCCTTCTGAAACGCCATTGTGCATGCGCGTGCGCACATGTGCAGCCCATCCGGGATGACCACTATCCACGAACAAAGGCCTCTTTGGAACAAGACTGTGAATCCCCAAATGAAGCGGAATCTAGAGCTGGATGGCTCAGCCTCAAAAAGTCGCAAGCCGTACAATGAGTTTCGAGGGTACACGGTGAAGGAGGCGGACTCCATCGCGTCGGTGAGCGACATCGAGGTGTTTCGGGTGCAGTTCGTGGATGCACGCAAGCCAGCCAAATTGACTTTTAAAGCGCCGATCGACATCACCACGTTCCGCCTTGATTCCATTGTTCGGACTTTGCAGTATGACGCGCCCTTGCAGGTCGAGCGCAAGGTGAAATTTGGGTTCGGTCTGGGCAAGGAAAGGGAGCGTCTCACTTTGGAGGAGGTCGTGCAGAAGCTCAAACTAGCCGACGATAGCTATTACTTGACTACGCAGTATGAAGAGCATGAGGAGGATTCCGAGAGTGATGAAAGTGATCATGAAAACGATAGCGAACCGGTCTCTTCTGAAGATGAAGTGCTTGCAGTTGACGAGGAGTCGTCGGAACAGCTAGATCCAGTTCTGGCCAATGCTATGGCAGAAGCATCATCGGATGATGATTCTATTGACTTCTCGAATCTTCAAGACGATTTTGTCGATGAAGACGGGTCTGACAACGAAGCAGACGTCGGAATGGACCCTGGTGATGTTCAATTTCGCGTAAAATCGCTCTTCCAGCCTCCCCTTACGAATCTCTCCCAAGATCCCGAATTCCCCATCACGCCAAAACCATTTGAGAATCTCATCACCCAACAGATCAATCTCTGGATGGGCTCTTCTGCGGAAAGCGAGGAGACGCCACCGGACTTTACAAGGCCATCTGTCGAGTCCTTAGGAAGATATTTACCCAGAGGCAACTCTTCAGGGCTCCATCACGATCATGCAGATAACTTGTACGTGTTGGTACAGGGTAGAAAGCGATTTACGCTATACCTGCCAAACGACGCCGAGAAGCTATATACAGTTGGAGACATCAATAAGATCTATGGCAACGGGCTCATCGATTACCAGGTAAACGGTAATGCACGGTCATGGAGGCCCATGAGAGAAGACGGAGCCATTAAAGGAGAATGGGCGAAGTGGGCATTGGAAAAAAACATACAATGTGATTTTACCGAATCTCAATTGAAAGATCTCATTGAGAACGAGCCGCAATATCACGGCGACTACGATGCGGCTATTGATCCTCCCAGCTTCTCGAGGATACCGCCTATTCTTGCGCATTTGGACGAAATATCTAGCAGTGCAGATCGGAAACAATTGGAGGCTTTTGCTGATGCGGAATTTCCGGGATTCCGCGAGCTTCGCAAGTTGGAGGTGTGGCTAGAACCTGGCGAGATGCTCTACATTCCAACCGGCTGGTTCCATGAGGTGAGCAGTTTCGGGAATAGCAAAGAGAAGAACGGTCCTGCGCACATAGCGTTAAACTGGTGGTTTGTGCCTCCCAGCAAAAGCATATCAAATCCGTACGAGGATGCCTACTGGCGCGACGATCTAGAATTGACCCTAGCGGCGATTAATCTGAATCGGTCGAATCTGCCAAACTTGTTCCATTAGAACCCCATGATAGAACGTTTCGATGCAGATTGGTCAGGCCCAGACTCGTGTAACGAATTCAAAAAATGATGTGCTAATTCCGTATGCATGCCTCCTGCTTGCAATGTCGTACCCCTTATTCCGCAATCCTTCGGTGCAGCCACAGGACGCGTGGGGCCTCCGGCACACACCCCAATTGGCTGGCCTGGCAATGCATGGTGACGCCCGTACGCGTCCCCTACAGATTATGTGCACACGCGCGGCAGCCGAGCCTCGGCTCTACCGTGGTGGGTGGTGTACGGGTGTTTTCACGCACGCGCGCGCGCTCGCGCGGCAACCCCATTGAAAAGTCAGTCACGCTCGTCACATGATCATGTCTCACGTGCCGTGAAACGGACCGGTGCTGTCGTATCCCTGCACGGCGTGCGCCCCACTGCACACGTGAATCTCGCAAGTATTGCCGAGGCACGTGACAATGCATGACGATCGATGCCCAATGTGATTGCAAAAGCCAAGAAAAGCAGTCACAAAAGGAGATTGAGTGGTAAAGTGGGCAAAAAGCTTTACTAGCTGTGTTCTGCTTCACACGCTCAAACTCGATTTTGATCTCGTGGCTTTGTTACTGTGGTTATCTGAATCATCAAATCAAACGCACCACCATGGTAACCCACGTATTTCTCGTGTTTCGTAGAGCAACACAAAAGGCCGAAAAAGGAGCAGAGAAGGAGATAATCAGAAAAATCACTAACCTTAGTACCTTTCTCATAAATTCCCAACCAGTGTGTTACTCAGCAAGTGTTGTCAAGTCAAACGGCATCTCGCCCCATGAGGGAAGTAGACCTTATCATAGATAATCAATTGCCTATCGCGGGCACGGGGACTAGACACCGAGCTAATATGCCGTACCGCCGCGCAAGAAACCGGGCTTCTGTTGCATCATATTACAAGTGAAAAAAAAAAGACCTGGTTGTAACACAAACCACCAAACGAAACGTTCCAACTACCAGCTCTTAGAGTCCGTACATATACAGACCAGCTTCAAACCCTTTGTCACAAGGCACTTGAGCTACACGGTCTGTCACATTCTATTGCCTCTGATTCAGTTCACGTGGCTCTGCTTGTGTGTATCTCTTTTTTTTCACATTTGAATCTACCAATTTCGCTCGTTTCGGGTAGTTTCACCTACCTCAAATCACTTTTGTTCCAGTTTTTGAGCTCTTTAAGGCATTCTCACTGGACAGAGTATTTGTTGGTTTAGTGGAAAGATATTAGACCATCAATCATCGCCGCGTATGTGTTTTTCAATTGCTAATAAGCAGCTGCGAGCCTCCATGCTCTGGAGATGCAACAGAAATGAACTCAAATATTAATTAATTTAGCAACCTGAGTCTTTGAATAATAGCGAGCAATTATCTGTCCTTCTTGCTTTTTTCTGAACAAAGATACAGAATCGAAAACAACAAATCCTTTACAGGAAGCAATCACCACAGGGGTCCGTCTGAGAGCATTTCAGTATAGCTTCCCAGATTCTGTGCTTTTCTGTTTGTGAAGGCCTGTTGCCGGAATTGTACACTTAGCCAACCCGTTCTTACCTGTTTCAGCTTGCTGATATATGAAACCTTGCCTTCACTAAATCCGCCTACCAACAACAAAACATCTAGAGTTCATCAAAGATGGCTATGGCAGACAGAAGGCCTCTCGGCATGCCGTTGGCCTCGGTACACGCGGCGCCTGCTTTCAACACTCCCCAAAAGCTTGTGGTTTCAAAAGATAACAATATTGGTTCATATAATGGCAGGGTTAGCCCCACGGAGTTGAGTCCCAATTCTCGGAGTATATCGCCGGACTCTCTCATGAACCCAGGCCCTGAAATTGAAAAAAATTCGGATAGTTCACGCGGGTCTACGCCGCCGCTGAACGGCTCGAGCGGGAAAATGGGATTTCAGGAAAAAGACTCTTACTCAGGTGCCAGCAGCAACGGGTTTTCAAAGAAGACGAAGGCGGTGGCACGTGTGCCCATTGCTACGGGAATCCTGACGACAATTCCGGTCACCGGAGAAAAGCCGAAGCCGGAACAGCAAGGGGACGCGTCGCTAGAAGACGACGTGTTGTTTGCGATTTTCTTGATTCTTTACGAGAAGGATTTGTCGGGCCAGGGTATGACCGTGAAGCAAATCTGCGATGTGCTTGTTGAGAGACATCCCGAAATGGCACAGTTGCTGAGCAAGACGCTGAACTTGGTCAGTGCCAAATTGAATGCGTACGTGAAGCGCGTTGAAAAAGGAGACTCCAATTTGAAGTATGCTTTGTCGCGTGAGTGGGCAGATGCGTCCCCAAAACGAATGGTTTATGTTTACCGAGGCCTTTTGGCCAAGGACTTCCAGTTGCACGTAAAAGGTCCTGGAGACGGTGTGAGCAAAAACTCGCCCAACCCAAAACCGCTGTCTGCTCCATTCAAGAAGGAACGAAGCCCGGCATTTCCCGCGGATTCGTTTGAGGCCGCCAAGCAGCTGGCACTTGCCAAGCCCAGGCGGCAAACAATGTATGACTTGGGCATTTCCCGCCACAGCTTTGCCGATTCTTCAGAAAGCTCCAACTTGTTTGTGCCTTACCTGTCTGCGCCAGTGGCAGCCAATATGGGGAAACTGCATGTAGCGGATGTCAAAGATGAGGCTTTGGAGGAAAATGCCACAAAAGACCTGGATTCGGCAGACGGCGTGGATGCCGAAGTTGCTGCCTCCACACCCTCCAATCTCGACGCTCCTGCACCTGAGAAAAAGAAGTTTGCCAACGACTCCGACTTCGATGTAGACGACTTCGAGGTATTCAACGACACCGACGAGGACGACGACATTTTTGGCGGGTTCTCGCTGGAGACATTCGCAAAGAAACTGGGGAAACGCTCCAAACTGATGTCGCACCTCACTGTCAACAAAAAAGCCAAATTCGTCACTGCTGCTGCTGCTGCCCCACGGGTTCCTCGGACGCCCTGCGCACACAGTCCGCATGCGGCGGCTGCGGCTGCGGCACTACATGCTGCTGCTTTGAAAGCAATTGCAGCGGCCAACGCAGGTCATAATGAGGTGAGCCCTGACATGGAGGTACAGAGTCGGGCTCGTTCTGGTAACAGCACTGCGGGTAACGGCTCATGTTTTCCTAGACCACGTCCACGGCTGGAGTCAAGATCGAACTGGGCTCATGCTGTGAAATCGGGGTTCTTGACCCAGGAGATTGGTGCTCCGGAAGATGTCAGTTTGTCTGACTTGGACAAGCTCTTTGCTTGATGTAGAATATGGAAGAAGACGAGATGTAGATATGAAGAGAGAGAAGTAATACACGTTTTGAGGCCCGGACTGCCTCGTTCTATCTGTTATATCTGTTATATTTGTAGAATTAGGTGTTGGGCTGGCAGGGAAGTGACGGTCAAAAGGTGCCTTAGTCTCACGTAACCGAATATACCTGTCTTTCCACTTTCCTATCTTCTATGTCTCGCATGTCTGCTTCTGCTTCTTGAACTTCTAAATTGTATCGAGCGCATGAAGTTCAACCCTGCTCCGGAACGTTCAAGTATGTAGGAGAGTGAGTCCATTTTGAACTATGGAAGTAAACTTTGGATTTCTTATCTAATTCTTTGTTTATACAAGACACTTTTAGACTTACCACAAATGACTTTCAGTACTTTTTGACAGAATTTGGGAAGTACATCCACAGTCCTCAATATGCTCTAAGATCCTCCCCACGTATTTTCACCCGTTCATCCACAACTTGTATAATCATACTTGAAATACACAAGGGATCAATTATATCACACCTGATCTTATCTTTGAAACTTGGTGAGGTATAAAAATAAGATAGTCGATGAGGCAAAGTTTTTGAGAATATTGTTATATACCTCGGAAATCGTGGCGTGAAACAAAAGGGATCTCCAAGATAAAAGTCTCGAGACTGGTAAATAGCCGGTTAATTGTGTAAGACCAGAACAGTGTTGTAGGAGACATTGATTGGTAGGAGCTACACATCCAATCAGATGAGCAGATGACTTTTGCCTCACATCTTCAGATCCTCAAGGACTTGCAAAAGCAAGAAAAATATAAAAAAAATTCTGGGAGCTGGAGAATTAGAACTTGATACAGAGAATCAAAAAGCATAAAGTGAAGCATAGGATCAAATCAAATTCGTCGTTTGAACATTACGTGGACAACGCCTAGCAAAACTTGGATTGCAGAGTGAAGACACTCATTCCGATTGAATGAGGAATTAACTCTCATAACTATCCTAAAGGTTGGCTTTATTTGATTTTCCTCACCTTACTCATTCATTTCATCTAACCACCACAAGCCTACTGCTATACCAGCCATCACTCCATCACTCCATCACACTCACCGTTTCTACCCAACTGAGTCAAGCTCATCCTGGAAGAAATTTACATTTTCGTGTCTCAAATTCATTTCGCAGAAGGCTATTTACATACTAGCGTAAAAACCTAGGCAATCCCACTTCTTCAAATCCCACCTATCCCGTGTCTCCCGCTACACTTCACTTCACTCAGCCTTCAGAACCTCTTTGCCATACAAACACTACACTTCTCCTTCCTCAACCTTTGATACCCCTTTGCCATATATACAAGTCTAGCTGAGTTTCAAGTCCGCAAAACGCACCATCTTCGACTGCGCATAGTCGCCATACGATTTCGTCGATGCGTTCTCCAACAGCTCATCCAAAACGCTCTTCTGCACTACTCTCTTGCGGGATTTCGAGTTTCCCATGATGAGGATGAAAACTGCGACAAAGACTTGCTGAAAATCGACCAGTTTGTCGTGAAAGCCAAAGCTGTGGGTAAGTAGAGTGTTTCGGCTGTGGCTCTTGAAACTTACTGATACCTTTGACAAATAAAGTTTGTGAATGCGATTTTAGTCCTTCGTCTGGCTCTACTCTCTTCATGAGGCTTGGCCACATATTAACACATTTTGAAAAACAGGTAAATCATGGGAAGCGATGAGAGAGAGTACCATTCCAATTCCTACAGGATGTACAGTCTTACTTATTACTCTTGCGCTGAGAGCAGATTCGGTGATGAATTTACCTTTGACGCTAGCATTATGATGGACTCGGTCACTGTAAGTGGGTGTAAATGAAGCAGTAAGACCACTCGCAGCAATGCCCCTACCCAATTCAAGTCTTATCGATAAGTCGTGGTGTCCTTCATTGATTTTCCCATCACGCGAAGATGAATTCAAAAGAAAACTTTGAGTTAGCCCTCTCACTACATTTCATTTGGTCCATATCTGGAAGTACCCCGTTCTCAAGCACATCGCGCCGCAAAGCATCAATATACCAGGCTTTCACATGAATACCTCTATAATACCTTATTTACAAAAAGCCTACGTCATGTAATATTTGGGCCCGTCGCCCCCCTCTGGGACCTCCCAGTTGATATCCTGCGCAGGCACCTTGATGTCACACGTTTTGCAATGGATACAGTTTTGACTGTTGATGTTGAACTTCACTCCCAAGGGCTCGCTCGCGTCTTCGATGTACTCGTACACACCCGCCGGACAGAAGCGTTGCTCAACACCTTTGTATTTGGGCCACGAGATCTCTGCGTGCTTCCTGTAGTCCTGGTCAGGGATGCGCAAATGGCACGGCTCGTCCTCCTGATGGTAAGTGGCCGTTCTCGACACTGAGGTGAGAATATCAAAGGTGAGCTTGCCATCTGGCTTGGGATACTCGATCGGTGTAAAGTGGGACGCGTCTTGTGTTGCCTCCGCGTCGGTGTGACGCGTCGAGAGTGTGTACGGCTCCTTACCCATGGACACCATTGTAGAAAGACCCGATTGAGCCATGCCGCTGAAAAAGCCAAGCGACCCTGGAAAAGCGTTGAACGCAGGCCGAATGTTCCGCACCTCGTAGAGCTCTTCATACGCCCATGACTCCTTGAAATTTGTCTCGTACGCCTGCACATCGAGCGCCAGGACCTCCATGTCGGTATCTTCATCCACGGGATCCATATCTTTGACGCTTTCAAAGATTGCTTCTGCGGCAACAATTCCAGATTTCATCGCCGTGTGGGTGCCCTTGATCTTGGGAAGATTGATGAATCCGGCAGAGCATCCCACCAAAAGCCCACCAGGGAAATGCAATTTGGGGATTGACTGGTACCCTCCTTCGTTCAAGGCTCTTGCAGCGTACGAAACACACTCGCCTCCTTCCAAGACACTGGCATAGTACGGGTGCGTCTTCATTTTCTGAAACTCCTGGTACGGTGATACGTACGGGTTGGCGTAGTCAAGTCCCACCACGAGACCTACCGCCACAAGCCCGTCCCCAAAGTGGTACATGAACCCTCCTCCATAAACATCTAGAGAAAGCGGGAACCCCAATGAGTGCCCAACAAACCCCCTTTGAAAGTTCTCCTCGCGTACACGCCATACCTCCTTCAACCCTAATCCGTAAGTCTGAGGGTCGCAGTTGGCCCGCAAATCGAACTTCGCAATCGCTGTTTTCGAAAGTGATCCGTGGCAGCCCTCGGCTAGCACAGTTTGGCGAGCATGGAACTCCATTCCACGCTCGAACGACAGTTTTGGCGCGCCGTTCTTGCCAATACCCGCGTCCCTCGTTGCAACACCCTTCAAAGCACCCGCTTCACTGTATATAAGCTCGCTGACGGCTATTCCGGGGTACATCTCTACCCCCAACTCCTCTGCTTTCTCAGCGAGGTACTGTACCGTCTGGTTAAGCGAGACTATGTAGTTTTCGCCCTCATTTTTCATTTGCGGCGGCTCCGGCAAGCTGTAAGCACTAGCCTCGGTTAGGAACTTGATTTCGTCATGCGTGGCCAAAGTGACGATGTCAGCAGGCAAAGGGATCCCCTTTCCGTTCTCGTCGTAGTGCTCCAGTTCGGGAAATAGCTCCCTCAAGGCACGTGGCTCTATAACTGCTCCACTCACCATATGGGCCCCGAAGTCAGCGGCTTTTTCAAGCAATACAACACGTAGATCGCCATCTCCTTCTTCGTTGTCCAACTGCTTCAACTTGATGGCCGTAGCTAAGCCCGCTGGCCCGCCTCCTACGATACACACGTCCACGTTATCACAAGCTCTTTCCTCTGTTAGCGTAGCCTGATCTTCCTCGGACAATTCCTTGAATGGGACTTCCTTTCTATGCCTGGAATTAGTTGAGAACTTTCTTGTCCATGCTTGTGGCAAAAATAAACTTGCCCGCGACAATTTCTGAATTGTCCATAGCGACTCTGATGTAGCGAATTGTCGGGCTTTTACACTCGTATGTAGCGTGAGAGCTGAGATTCCGCTGATTCTCAGCTTGTGATGAGACAACTTTGAGACAGCACGAGCACGAGATATCATGAGTGTAATCACCTTTTTTGTATCGACGTGAAAAATGATCTTTGCTCCAAATGGTAGAAATTTCAAGGCCCTTTTCGAGTACTCGTTTGTGGATTTGAATGTGGATTCTGTGAAACTCGTTGCGATGACTCACGCTCACAGATCTAATGATAATGGGGCACGATTGGGGCACGAAATCTATTTATTATGCAAATGATGTGACCTTTGCTGCTGGAACAATTAGGGAATTTTTCGAGGAAAGGAATGTGAAACCGACGCTCCAGTCTGGTTTAGTATAGGTCCGAGTCAACAAGCCGGTGAAAAAAATTAGACGTGTAGGCCAATGAAATTCGCGATGATGATAAGGCAGTCACCTGACTTCAGTCGCGTGAGAGGTTCGTAAACAACGCGAGCGGGAGCTCTGCGACACTTCAACGCGTAGCTCTTGAAGTGATTCATGAATGAATCGCAAAGCAGTGATTTATTTTCCTCTTGTAGCTGAGTACCGCGTTGTGGAAATATTTCACGGCATGCGTGGGTGCTTGTGATCAGCAAGTCGCATCTTTAGCCACTCACGACACCCATATGCTCAAGTTGCGGCCTTCGCGCCCTTCCTCTGCAAATTCCTCTACCATGTCCACGGCCAACTGCCAGTCATCACTAGACCCCACAACCACAAAATCACCCTCTTCATCTTTGTATCTGAGTTTGTTTATGATAACATCCTCCACAACTCCAGGGCTTGCCGAGACGTAAGAAGCTATCTTCTGATGTAGATCGCGGAACGAGATATTCTGCGGGACTACCAAAGGGTCCAGCATCTCGCGCTTGTTGTAGATTATCTTGATGTTGATCAGCGGTCCCGGAATAGACGCTGATGATCTGTCGCCGTGAGCCTGTCCGTTCGCGGACCCCACACTGTTCTTGCTCATTCTCATCATGCTGAAAGTTGATGAAGATGAAATGTGTCTTTGATCAGCTTCCTGTTCCCGGTTTGAGGGTGACTCGGGTGCTTGAGTATGATGTCCATTCTGATGTGCATGCGGGTACGCGTCATGAGAGTAATTAGTCCCAAGAGAACCACGGGAGTCTCTCAACTTGCGCTGCAACTGATTATTCACCTCAGTTGTCTTCAAATGTCTCAAGCAATTCTCCCATTGAGTCCTCGGCTCCTCCGTTCTGTATCTGAGAATAAAGGAGCCACTCTCCTTTTTGCCCGACCACGAGATCACCAAGGTATAACCATTCACATTTGCGGATGAAATATTGTAAATCTCGGAAATATAGACCCTTCCTTTGAGCTCAAGAACCGTGCTGTCCCTAACTCCATTCAACGATTCTAAAAGATTGGCAGTGGATCCCGAAACATTTGAACTCGACTTTTTGCGCGAAGTGAGTATCTCACGCTTCTTCTTTTCTTTCAGCTTGTCGGCCGGGTTCACCTCTATGAAAAAGAATATGATTCTCTCGAAAAGATACGCCACGTATTCTTTCTCTACCTCGCCATCCTTGATTGTCACGGAGCTGTGGTACAAAAGGTCGCCCTGCTCTTTCAAGTTGAAGCCTCGCCAATTCTTTACCCTGTCGATGAGATTTCGTAAGAATCCGACATTTTCAGATCTTCTTTGTGCCTCGTTCACCTGATTGGCTACCTCCTTCATGGCGGATTGTGCCGCAAGAAGCTCGTTATAATAAGGGGTATCACTAGGGTCTGTGTATGTCTTGATAAGCTCCTTCAATAGAAGCGGGTATTTGCACAAACGCTGAATAGGTTTAATGATGTAAGATTGCAATTCAAAGCCTGGGTCAATGAGGGTAGACGCCTTTTTTAGGTTAGCAGCCTCTTTATTGATGAGCTCTATGGCACCAATCTGGCCAATCGTCCAGGGCTCGTATGCTCTGAAAGGCCCATTGGACGCATGTATAAAGACCAGACCAATCCGTTCGTACTTCGCGGGGATATCTATATTACACTCTAGGCCACAAAGTAGTCTTCTGTGGAAGTCGATGACGTCACTGAGATTTGGAAATAGCACATGGAGCTGCTCTGATGATAAAGCATCAGCTGCCTCGAGCTCGGCGCGGTATTGATATAGTAGCTCTAAGTCGGAAATGTACTTGCGTTCAGTTTGAATCAATTCCTTGAATACTTTGGAGCGGTCGTCTGAAATTTTTAGGTCAGCAATTTCAAGAGCGAGCTTATCCAGAGAGGCGTCACGGCCCAAAACTTCAGACAGATCGAGTAAGCTTGTGACAAAGTCGACAATTCTAAGAAGATCATGCGTGCTGTCGGAAAACACATTGGAAATGGTAAACATCAGCTCATCATCGAAGGAGAGATGGGTCTTCACCGCCACGACAAAGTCATATACGGCCTTTTTGCACATACGCAAGTCGTCGCCATCCTGTGTCGTGATCGCCATTTCAGGCTTTATAGCATTGAATATCAAGCATAATGGGACACCCTTTTGAAATAATTTGCAGAGTTGCGTCGCTGGATCCGCACTTAGGCTAGCCGGAAGCACACCCGCGGTAAAAGTGAAGATGTTGTTGGACAGCGATGCGCCAAAAGTTGGATAAGAGGATGCAGAGCTCCCCAGGTACCGGGAGCCAGTAGATGAGCGAAAAGCGGTGGAGGGGCCATCCGTCTCCAGTAGTTGTTGCGAAAGTGCTAATGCCTGTTGTTCAGCACAGCGCTCCGCTGCCTCCTTGGCAAACGCAAGGTGCGGCGCAAGCTCAGGTAAGGCCGCAAGGCGCTCAATCAAGAATTTGCACTTGTAAAACATGTGGTCCTCCGCCAGCGAGGTCTTGTTCATGGACATATTGAGCGCCATAATCGGACCCGAGGCCACGCGCGAGACGCTTGTCGACGAAGAGCTCAACGAAGGGTTTGAGGTCGACGAAAGCGACCGGAACGGCGGGTGGGGAAATTGGTCCATGGAAAATGCTAATTGTTTTTTGCGAGTAGCAGTGTGCGTCTCACCAGTTATAAAGTGGCGGGGTAGCTAATCGAGCTGAACGCAAAGTCCCGGCGGTAACAAATCGCGTAGGCGATGACTATACGGAGATAAGCGACTCAAAATTTTGAGATTGCAAAAATAAGGTCTGTTGGGCGGCCTTAGGGAAAGTTTTGTCAAAAGAGGCACTTTCTCTTGCAAGTGTTTGTTACGCTTGAGGCACCGGCAATGCTCGCTTGGGCCTGGGGAGAAAAAAAGCGAGATCGGGAAACTGGGCAGGAGACAGGACCCGCTTAACTGGCGCCGCGTGCAGAGTTCCACTGCGCTGCGAAAAGAGAGTGTGAAAATGAAGCATGGCTCCACAGACGTCCATGAGTAAGGGGTGGCTGCAAAAACGTCGGCGGGTAATCATACTTGATTATGGCTTTTCTAAAATTTTGAAACCTCGCTTGAACTTTCACTGTGACCGCTTGGATTCTATCTGATCAGTTAAATACTGCTCAGTGAAATCGGCGGCGCGGCTGTGATTTGGGGCGCCCGGCTAACCGAAAAGACAACTTTGGTTGAGACGCTTACTTCACTTGCCATTTGTACTTCCAACTCTAATTAGGGGAATCGTTCATCTATTTAGAAGCTCAGAGGGGTTACATTAGAATAATGTTGTCTGTATGCTTCTTTTCGGCAATGGTTTATTGTGGTACATTTGGGCTCGACGCTTAGAATGCAGATTTTATGAGGGTGACGTGCGGCAGAATTGTTCAAAATACGCCTGGCGTAGCGTTGCGTAGATATAGGGCAGACTTGCACTTAACTACGTTCCTACGCGTACCGTGTTTTATTTCCCCATTAATATCCATAATTAATGTAGCTAAACCTTTTTATTGTGTAATCTATATCTAGTAAATGTATTTTTAGTTCTAAGTTTAACTGAACCTCCATATATCTTTTATATCTTAAAGCTTTGGTACATCACCTCATGAACCACGTTTCTTGGTTCATTAGGTGAACTCATGAGGCGAAATTAAATATATTGAGGGCTGCGAAATCATTCCTAGCCAACCATTCATGTTTGTGTGATTGTTTCCGGAACTTTTTCCATCGTCCTGACCGGTTGGCTTCAGGGTACTACCTGCTGAGTACCCAAGCTTCGAACATTCCTGAAGGAAATGACGGTCCGAAATGCAGCCAGTCGGGTTATGGAGTCGAGACATGCCAAAGGAGGCCTCTTCTTTTTCGAAAAATTTTATAAGGAAGTAAAAACCATAAATTCGTTTCGAAATTAGCGCCATCGCCGGTGAGGGCACGCGGAGTCATGGTTACGTGGAGACACTGTGACGTAAAGTGAAAATAATACACAACTAAACAGGCTGTGTCATTAATTGATTGTTATGTGTTCGGAAAGAATTTGAGCCAGGACCCTTTTGTCAAAATCAATTGATCTATATATGTTGGATTACAGCTTAATGGGCACTGGAGCCTTAACGCTACCTTATAATATCGTTACTGAA
>JAKTWD010000740.1:0-24112 GCA_030581935.1 Metschnikowia corniflorae
GGCTTATGTTGTCTTGTCATTTTTCTCTCAATTCATCACGAGACTTTCTCGGCAATACATACAAAATGGAGAGCAAATTTTCATATTTTGTACAATCAGTATTCTAGTGTGCGACATTCGTGAAAACTGTACGTTTATTTTTTGTACATGCAAGGCCCGCGACATTCTCATTCAACGGGGTGAGATTTTCAAGTTACCCGATGTTTCTTTTAAAAAAAAAAAAAAAAAAAAAAATACAAAAAGATTACGAAAAATTACGAGAATTTACGCTGGAATTACGATTTACATTACGACGGCTCCCAAAACGTAATTTGAGAAATGGTGGTAATGACGCTGGTCTCGAATTTCGCAAATCGTAATTTTGGCGTAATTGTGGCGTAACGCGCAGCACTGGCCTGTACCTGCTGAGTCGCACTGGTTATGTTTGCCATTCTTCCCCACAATACTGCAAGTATTGCCCTGACTGGCAGTAGATTCCGTTTGGAAAAATCAACAAATCTTGTTCCGGGCCATTCTTCTGGCGTCTGATCTTTTCAACGTCAACTATGCCACTTAATTTTGACTCGGATGCTGCGGATGTTTTGCCGCCAGCCGAACACACAGACGAAGCGTTGTTCGGCGATAACAGCGACGGTTTTGGGGTTATCTCCGAGCTCAAGCTCTCGCTCATTGGCAACGTTGACTTGAAAAAGAGACTTTTGGCAGACGACGCGTTTGCGGGCTGGATCCGCAATTGTCTCCAACTGTGTGTCGGGCGTTTCGTTGTTCGTGACGTTTGGCGTGTTGATGAAGGTTTGGGTGCGGTAAACAGCACAAATATAGACACGGGGGCAGACTATAGCGATCTAGCAGATTCGCGAAATGTTAGTGCGGAGGACTGGAAAGCTGTTGGTGATTTGAAGGACACGTTGGTGGTGCTCCGGCTACTCCTTGTGCGTCCCAAAGAAGGAGCTAGAGGTGCGGCGCCTTCTTTTACCCAGGACCTCTCTCTTTCGTCCGTGCAGGCGTTTGAAAACTGCACTTTGGAGCTTATAAAACTCATGGAACTGTGCAACAAGGCGATTGCCGCTTTGCCAAATAACGCCTTTGAGCAGCATGCAGGGTCATCCAAATGGGAGGCACTCTCGGCAATTGTGTGCGACACCGTTTTGTTGATACTGGAGTTGAGTGGAAAAATAACGAGTGCTCTGTCTCTCAAGACATTGTGGGCGTCGGTGCTGACCATATTCGGCAAGCTCGCTGCGTCGAACTACTCGCAATCGGTGTTTATGACACCCATGGCTATATCTGCTTTGGAACTAGTGCCGTTTCTCTTGCACGCCGATATTCTGGATCATTCGCTCCACTTGAGAAGATTTGCCGAGGATTTTCTTGCTGATTCCACTCGGTACGTGGACCAGAAGTTGGGCAGTCTTTTAGGGTACTCAGCAGATAGCGCCGCGCCAAGAACACGCCAATCTGAGCTTTTTCGTCCTGATCTAGGCCAGATTCTCAGAACCACAGATTTTCTTCCTCTCCGCGTCGCGGTGGTGGCCATGGCACAGGTCTCCAACTACCTCCAGGAAATGCACCAAAGTGACGGGGACATTCCTGATGTTTCAGATACTCACAACTTTCAAAACATTCGCCGGTGCCTTCTCCCACTATTCTACGCAGACAACTCGTTTGTGTTGAACGTGGCGGCTCTCAACTTGCTCCATTTGAACTCAAAGGCGGACTCACGATCAAATACACTCGCCCACACCACCACACACGAACGAATGTTCCCCAGAATCGTCGAGCTTTTGGGCCAGACACGCCTGGTTCGCCTGCTTCCCGGATTCTTGAAGACCCCGGTTGCAGTGCTCTCCGAGATCTGCCTCGAAACACCCAGTTTGTGTGCACGCATGAAGAACACCAACGTTGACCGCAAAATCATGGACGGCTTGCTTGCATTATTCGACACGTCCCCCGTGTTCGCGTATCTACAAGCACTGAAGGGGTCGCGCACCAAAACAAAGAAGCTCGCTGACTTCACAGGCTTGAAGCCTGACATGGAGGCCCAAACCCACATGGGTCTTCTTGCGAGCCATCTCCTTCTTCTCGGTGCCTTTGCCAGCTCCAACGAGGAGTTCCGCCGCCGCGTCACCACGCACCCAACAGACACCCAGAACAATTCCGACCCCAGTTTCCTCTGCTTGGTGATTTTCGAGATAGTCGAAAACTACTACTTTCTATGCTCGCAGATCTTGCTCAACTACAGAGTTTTGAGAAAGCTCCGGAACTCTGCCGAATCCGCGGCCTCAAACACTCTTATCACCTGGCTTGGCAAAAACGCAGCAATAATCATCGCTTTACTCGAACACCCCTTGTATGCTAACGCGTTTTTTCTAATACGTTCGCTCTCACGGTCTGTTTCGACCGTACGCACGTTTTTCGTCGACTGCAACTCGATCAAGTCGGCGCTCGACGGCGGATACGAAAACGCTTCCATAAACCAAGAAACAAACGCTTCCGCGGAAAGGTTTCGGTGGAAGGGAGGGGTGCTCAGAAATTTGGATGCCAGGTACGACCGCGAGGCTGCCCCGAGCATCAAAGGCAATTTCATCTACTGCTTGCTCCGAATCACCAGCTATTTGGCATCCCTCGACAAGGTCGTGCCATTGTACACGGCACCAAAAGGCAGTTCGGGGGTACTGCACAGACACACGATCAAGTCTCTATTCGATAAGAAAAGTGTCGTTGTGGCGTGTCTCGCTAACTTCATTCTCGACTTCGGGTCGTTCAGGTACGAGATTGTCAACCACGAAAAGACCTTCAGGGATTTGGCCGGCTTGTTTACGGGTGCGTCAGTCAGTGATAACGGCTCGATGAAACCCGAGGAGGCTCACGAGCACTTGAAGGTACAATTGGGGATATTACAGGTGATCGAGAACTACCTCTATAACGAGAACGAGGACAGCCGCAAGGTCGTGTGGGAGTACTTTCCCCTTTCTTTGATCTTCGAGCTATCCCTTTACGGAACCATTGGTGCAATTGAGGAAACACTCGAAAACCATAGATTGCGAGTGCAGCAGAAAGTCATGGCCTTTGGGATCTTGCGAAACCTTACTGCTGCTTCTCTGTATTTCAGTGAGGCCATGGAGGGCGTGTACTCCGAGTTTGCAGCGCAAAAACAACAGACGACACCTTGCCCGGAGACGTGGGGCAGCTACCTCATTGCGAACTTGCTTTCGTTTGAGCTTTTTACTGATATTTCTGTTTCTCGCGAAGCAGCCGAGAAATTGTACATGGACGACGACGAGTTTGTGCTCCGCTTGTTGCAGGAAGCGGAGTACGTGAAATTAATAGTGGCAATCAATTACTTGGAGGACCACCGGTACACCAACATTGCGGTTCTTCGAGAGCTGAACTTCCCGCCACGCCAGCTTTTGCGGATCTGGAAACGGCTTTTGGCGGTGAATTTCTCGAAAGCGCTCGAGAAAAAGATTTGTGGTTCCGATGCCGCTGCGTTGATGACACTCTCGAATAATGTGAACGAGGTGAAGGTGTCCATATGCTGGATTCTCATCAACCTCACCTGGGACGACGACCATTTTGGGGGCACTGTTCCTGACGAATCCCATTTCCGTCTAATGGACATCATTCTGTCGACATCCGAGAGATCTCGTGTGTTTCTGAGTGCACCGAGCTCACCCAGCTTGTACCGTGACGACGACGAAGAGGCGCCCGCAGGACCGAGACCAAACGGTGCTGTATCGGTGAAGACTAGGGCCAAGGTGCTCTACAAGTTTGGCTTCTTTCAGGTGTTGGACCGTATCTGTAACGAGCTCCTCAAGCCGCAAGTAGAGGCCAGCGGCGCGAAGAATTTCTCAATGGCTCGATTCGACTCGTTAAACTCGAACGATCTATACGAAAAGTGCAAGACGGCACAGAATCAAATCTCGGCACTTCTCACAAACACCCCCGATAATTCAAGCGGATCTCTTGATGCAAGCGGCCGAGAGCATGTCCATCCACTCCGAAGACTTTCGAGAAGTGCTAATTCCGCTGAAAACAACCCCTCTAGTCGTAGGGAGACACAAGGATCGACTTTGTGGTCCGATGGAGGCGAAGAACGTGTTGCTTTGGACGCCTCTAGGGAGGATGGCCATGAGGGTGAAACAGATGGTCGAGAGTTGGAAGCTCAGGATGACGAGGATGAGGAGATTGATGAGTATTGGATTCGTTGATGAGAGCATTTGTTGTTATATGCTGGTCTATCAGTTTCAGAGGGGCACACAGTGAGGATTGAGGGTGTTTGTGATGCCATAATAGAGTCGCTTACAGGTACGTTCGTGGTGTGAAACGTGTTCCCATAGCCCTATATGTCGATGACCTCTTTGTGGCCAGTTCTGATATGAGCGATGTCAACAAGGGTAAATCTACGTTGAGAAGTACTTTCAAGATGAAAGGCCTTGGTCGTGCAAGCAAACCTTCTGGCATAATGTGTATCACGCGGCACACATCCAGATTCAATCGAGAGATTTCATTCGTTCACTCTCACCGGACTATTGAGTGGAGGGGACGTTCCAGCCACCACCAACCCAAATTTGGACGTTGCAGGTGACCAGCTTGTTCTAAAGAGTTGTGCGAGTCGACTGGGTCCTGTTCCATACTTCGAAAACTATTGCACGCGGCATATACAGTCAGATTGGATATGTCCATCATTGTACTGATGCTATCAGAGTGTCTCATCACGCCGGAGCACAAGCACTTTGCAAAAGCTCAAAAGTCGTCTGGTATCCACACTATGCATTTGGCGCTTAATTTTGAGTACAGGCCTACAGCTGACCTGATAGCGTTTATTGATTCCGGGTGTAACACCAGTAATGAACCTAGTACCAGGTTCAAAACGGGATGGATATATCGCGCCCAGTAGTAATCAGGATAATCTTACTGGAAATTAACCCGCTATTTGCAGAATGTACTGAAGGGTGGGGATCTTCTTATTTTCTGCTGGCCACGGAATGGCGAAATGTAATGCTTTTCCTAGCATGACTCGTGATACGGGCTCGTTTTAGTCGAAGAGCAAATTTCTAGACAAGACTGCCGCGATCTGGTGAGCTCCCCTTCAAAACAGGTGGTCGTGACGAAGGGGCAGCTCCCATATTCAAGTATGGTCTATTTGTTTGGAAGCTCCAGCCTTACATCGAAGACCAGTACAGAAAGATCACAGTTCGATGTCTCATTTGTCAGAGCTAGAGCCACGTATCGGCCTGGCCAATTAATACAACGAACGTCCAAACACTTCGAGGGACAGTATTCTCGTGCATTCTCTGTGATGAGTCTGAAGTCCTTGCGGCCTTTGAGGTTTGCGAGGACCTTATATCGGAGTCGGGCATTGGTGCTTCCTTGCTGTCCCGACAGAAGTAAATCGAATCTGCCTGAAGTCACAAACCAGTGTGTTTCAAAAGCCCGCTGCTCACTAACAAACGGCTAAAGATTGCCAGGCTTGATCCCAATCATTACCATAAATTGTGATTGGATGTTGTGGTATCCCCCATTTTATCCTCCTCGGTTGTTGATGTTCCTGGTGAAGGCTTCTCCAGTACCTCAACAGTGACTTGCCCTCGGTATCTCGAACCACGTTGAGAGATCTGCTTCTTGGATGCTATATGAAGATGTGCAAATCCTTTAGAGATGTCTCGCAAAAACATAAGTCGATTCGCTCTTACTATCTACGAGTGGAGAGCCGGCAACAATTTTGAGTCTTTTGCTGTTACAGTGCACTATTGATGAGATGTTCAAGCTTCAAACATATATCATTGGCATCGAGATATGACGACCATTTCAAATACGGCCGATGTGCCTTTTGACCTTCTCAGGGCTGTTCTTGAAAACTATTAAATTGATAACCATATCGTGTCTATCACTAAGACAATTCCCCGCCCAACAACATTTTAGTCGACAAATCTGTGAGAGAATGTTTGTCAACGGAGCTCGAAGCAGTTGCAGATGTGCGGTGTGCTGGGCTTATATTCAGATTACCCACCTTGGCTTTTTTGAAAAGAATCTTTTTTAATCCAACAACGTCTGCGCAGCTTGATGATGAACTGCCAAGGTAAGAAGAGAGAATTTTGATCAAGACGCCTTTTCTACAAGTTTGAAGCCTTGGGCTAGCTGTTCAACACTTGGCTCATGGAGTCGATTTTCACACATATTTGAAAATACATTTGTGTCTATCGTTGCAGCTCACAAGAAAACCAAGACGCCCCCGAAAGCTTAATGAAGAGTAACAGTACCAGGTGGGTATTCAACGTCAAAATGCTTCATCAATTCCTAGGATTTGAAAAGGTAATCACTGGGTTACTTGGTTAAGTTGACAGAAGCACTTTAAGGTGAAAAACATCTCATTCACCGCACAAAAATTGGAAATACCTGACTTTGGCTTGCAAAGTACTCGAAAGCTTGAAAGAATCAACCGTTATGTTCCAATCGAACAGAGAGATGACAATGAGTTTTGCTATTCCTTAGGTCTTTCATGTTTTGAAGAAACTCAGGCCCTGAAAGAGCAGTGCTGCTATTGCAAGAGGATTGGAACAAGCCAGGCTGAATTTACTCCAGTACTATCCGTTAGGCGATGTGGACGATATATCCAGAAGATATTGAGCCGATCAAGAGTTTGTGTCTCGCCTCCGTTCTTGACCCCGAGAAATGCCAGGTTGTTTGAAAAACTGGCCTATCGCATAAGGCTATCCCTGCTATACAAAGGCACACTGGGGTGTTTTCGACTGCCACTGCTGAAACTCGGCGTCGCTGTGGGTGCCGAAAATGCGAGATAAGCTACGATACATGAATATAGAGAAATTGGGGACAGAGTTATGCGTCGGAGGTGCGAGTTCGATGTTTGGGTTGAAGAGTTATCAATTCGTCTTGCTGAAGATACATTTTATGAGATGGAATCGATCGAAGGGTATACGATACTCAAAAACTAGGTCTCCAGTAGTCAATCTCATGACGAGGACTTCCTGGAGACTCCGGCCATATCTACTCCTGCTGAGTCGTTGATCTTGAAAGTGAATGACACGATAGAGAAGAAACGCAATCAATGACTTCCGATAGCAGTTAAAACTTTGACGATTCTTAAACATCGAGGCCAATTTATCATCCATGGACAATGAGGAGAGAGGAATGGACGATGACTTTACTCATATATACATATGGGCCAAATTTTGAACCAAACAATCAATTTTTGCTGCAGTTTGGATTCACAAAAACAACTATTTGACGAAAAGTGACCCGGTTCATCCGGGCCCCTCAGTGTCTCCGATCTTTTTGTATTCAAGCAATCACAGACGTCGGGAAACTGTCGCTAAGACTCGCGAAAATGCCCAAAGGCCAAGCATGCACTTCAAGGCGAATTCGTACTCGTTGATCAAGGATGCGCAACGTCTTTGAAAAGACCAACATCCGCGGGCCATATGATCGGTTCGTTCAAAGAACCGCCGTTGCTTGTCATGAACGGGTTTCTGAAAAGTGGGGAAAGAAACATTTTCCCGCCCATTCAGCCCCACAAAACCAAGGTGGGAACGATCCAAACAATGTTGCTCATCAACCGGATGGAGTCGGGCGAGATCGAGCTCCGCCACTACATCATCTGGACGAAGTTGGTCGAGGAACTGCGCAATATCCAGAAATTAATCAACTCGAACCATAATCACACCAAACCGCTTCCGGATTTGCGCAACCATAATACATAAAAGTCTGGGTTTTTTTTTTAAAGAATCGATTTTGTTATAGGGGACTCCCATCTGAAGCTACAAAATATATACTCCTATAGAAAAACCTGTGATACATCTCGGAAAAGGCACTGGGTAGTGAAAGAGCTCGACTTTCACAAGCTTTACTCTCTCCTCCTTACCCTCCCCGCTTCTGCAAGTCATGTCAGTCTGTTCTGACCCGAGTGTGCTCCAAGAACTTCTTCAACTTGCGTCTCAGAAGTGGTTGAAGCACATTGCCCGATGCCGGATCCTTTCTGCTCAACCAATAAACAGGCGAACAGTCTCCAAGGACCAATTGAGGTTGCACGTATTTTCGTACTCATGATTCAATGGTGCCAACATCGAATTCAATTTCATGGGCAATGTCATGCCTAGCTGGTTCCACCAGGATTTCGTGCCGCTGCATTCGTTGTAAAGATGCTTGAACATACCTGTCAGATCTACCCTTTCAAGGCATAAATGACATTTGAAGCCTGTAACTGGGGTCTTTGTGTTCTGAATCGGATCATTAGACCAAAACTAAAATGGAGCTCGCAAATCCTTGTGCTGTATCCATTCGTATGTGTGTAATTGCCTCCGGAGTTTCTCCCATCGTCGTTCGAGACAAGTCGGAGAGCAAATTTCCAAACCCTGGTTCTTTCTTAATTATACCTCATAAAGGAGCAGTCCCTGGGTGCCTCGGCATAAAATGCTACGAGATTTGAAGCTACAGCTAGAACAGAATCTCAACATTAATTATTTGGACGATAATCGGTGTTTCTTGTACGTTCGGTCGTTGTCCAGGGCATATTCTAGATGTAGCATCTCATGTCAATGAGGCTTCTTGGTTGGAAAAATGCTCAAGCTAAGCCTAGGAAAACTGAGAGTTGTCTTCGTTTGATTGATGATCCGTATTTTCAGGTGGAGAAGAATCTTCACCAATTACGTCTGCTTTGCGAAAGTAGTTGATGAATGTGTCCACTTTCAGGCTCTGCCATGAGTCGTTACTCCAATGAATCGCTTTTGATACTGCCATCGTTTTTGTGAATACGACCAAGAGTTGTTTCTTCGTGAATAAACTCCAACCACATCTCTTTGTAATGATCTGTTGAAGCAGTTATGAAACCTTGGTCTGATGGCTGCAATTTCGAAGTCGAGTCAAGGGGCAAAAAATGCACCACCCTGTACTGGACTGCTTGTGTTGCTTCTAATATTTCGACGGCTGCCTTGTGCCCACTAAAGTTGTCTATTACTAAGTGTGCATTCCTCTCATCTGACAGAATATTTCGGGAAAAAAAATACGACATTTCAAAGAGACCAGGTTTTGGCCCTTAACTATGTAAAAATATTCCAAAATCTCTTTAATTTCGAGAATAGCCCAGAATATCCTAGATTTCTCGAGATCTGCTTACAAAGAGTATTCCTATAGCCAGGTTTACCTGTCATGCGTAGTTGCCAAGGATAAGTTGACTCAAGCGAGACTTGAAATTGAACAAGCTGTTTTTTATAATGATGCTTTCGTGACGTTCTAATATCTGAGGGCACACTAGTCAGTAACTGCAAAGAGTGTCAATTATTGCTTGTGCACTGCCCTCACCAGTACATTGGTCTGACTAGTGCTACAGATTCTCAATAAAGTCCTCTTACAATGATATCTGTATGAGAACAAGCAGACCTCACCTGTTTACTGGATATAGTGAATCAGATTGAAACAGCCCTAATACCAAGTGTATACGTACCCAATAGTCCCGTATTGCAGATCTTCAAAATGTCATGAATTTGTCACTGCAGCCCTTGCTCATCCGCAGGGCATCATTTGAAAGGGGGAAAAGAAAGCTTCAGCTGATACGGACCATACACGTAGAGAAAAAAATACTGTCATGAAAAAGATAAACAAATTGCAGCACATCAATTTCGCCTATGGTCTATTCCCACATCGTTGTGGGGACCAGACAAGGTAACCCATTATCGCGATAGGTATTTAATATTGCATTAGAACCTCTTTTTGTGCATCTTGATGCGCTCCGGAGTAATCCGATAATATATGACGGAGTGGTGATCGAAAAAATTAATTACCATGCATCTGCGGATGACGTGATTATTTATTTGGGAACGGTTGATAATTACAAGACAAAGCAAATGGACTCACTTCAGACTTTGAGCATTTCGAGCAGAGTATTTTATCTTACCCTCAGTCGTATCTTTGGTCCGAAGATCTTAGAGATTTGGGGATCAGTCTTTGAGGCGTGGATTGGAGGTATTATATTAACAAATTGCCATTTATGACATTGGAGCTAGGCTATTGATTAATCACGCGGGATCTGCCTTTGTGTCCGAGTGATCTGTCTTTGTGTCATCGAGGACCGAGTGCACAAACTCTACTTTCTTTCTTTCTTTCTTTCTTCCTAGGCGGTATTGCTTTTGGTCGTTTTCTAATGACTTTCAGTAATACGATGTGTCTCTTTAAAAATCCGCTTTAACTAAACTATATGTTTTTACTCTAATATCAAATGTTAGGCTCAAGCATCTGAACCATCATACCCACTTGATTCCCCCTGCTACATCAATTCTAGTACATGAGAAACAGTGTCAGGAACAGATTCAGAATCTAAGCAAAAACTGCCTGTCGGTCACATAATTCAGGGTCCAGAAAGAGCACCGCTGTTATGAAATTCGGCGTGCACGCAACAAACGTCAATCATATAAATGACCTCCATTCCCACCAATTATAGAGTCGAGCTTCCGGTGTGCACGTTCCAAGAGACTCGCACAATGCTTATCAATAAAGACGTCAACGGAAAAAAGAGCTCGGAAAAAAGAACTCGAAAGGAGAAAAAAAAAAAAAAAAAAAAAAAAAAACGGAAAAGATGAGAATGCTGCAACGTCAACCCAGTAAACCTGTGTCTTGCATGCGCACCATGTCGTCGGTACCCGAACAGGCGTTGCTCCGAGACTTCCAACCCTTTTCCGATCTGGAACATAGATCTAAAAAACGGGCTTTTCTGGTGGTATTGTTATTTTCACGGGGTTTCATTGATCTTTTACGAAGCTGGAATTTGCTGCTGTCCGCGTTGCTGAATTCTTATTCTCACTTACTGATCCGGAAAAGATCGACATCTGCAGACTGATTTGCCTTTGACTGGAATATTCTTTGTAAGGGCCGATTTGTCGAGTGCAAAGCAAAGACTGCTCGCATACTGACACAGTTTGCACACTAAAAGTTTGCACTTCAAAGTTGCACTTGAAACTTTCCCTACATTAAGTCTCAATACTGCTGTTCTATAGCGTAAAATCTAATGGACACGGCGGCTAGCGGGACCTGTGCAGGGCCTTCAGGCGGTTCAGGCGGTTCAGGCATTGTCTCGGGCCAAGGGAAGACGTCCAGACTCACGAGTAGAGACACGACGACCAAGGGCAAATACTCGCTAAACGACTTCCAGATCTTGAGGACGCTAGGCACCGGGTCGTTTGGACGGGTCCATTTGGCGCGATCCGTGCACAACGGGCGCTTCTATGCGATGAAAACACTAAAAAAAGACAGGGTGGTGCAGATGAAGCAGGTGGAGCACACCAACGACGAGCGGCGGATGCTCAAGTTGGCGCAGCACCCGTTCATCATCCGCATGTGGGGCACGTTCCAGGACTGCCACAATTTGTTCATGATTATGGACTATATAGAGGGCGGGGAGCTTTTCACGTTGCTCCGCAAATCGCAGCGGTTCCCGATCCCCGTGGCCAAGTTCTACGCGGCCGAGGTGTTCTTGGCCATCGAGTACTTGCACGACCTAGACATCATATACCGGGACTTGAAGCCCGAGAACATCTTGTTGGACAAGAACGGGCACATCAAGTTGACCGACTTTGGCTTCGCCAAGGAGGTCCATGACGTCACCTACACTTTGTGCGGGACCCCCGATTACATTGCGCCCGAGGTGGTGGCCACGAAACCGTACAACAAGTCGGTGGACTGGTGGTCGTTCGGCATATTGATATTCGAGATGCTCACGGGGTACACGCCGTTCTACGACCCCACACCGATGAAAACGTACGAGAACATCTTGAACGGCACCATCACATACCCCGACTACTTGCCCCCGGATATCTTGGACTTGCTCCAGAAGTTGATCGTTAAGGATTTGACGCAAAGATTGGGCAACCTACAAAACGGGTCTGGAGACGTGAAGACGCATCCGTGGTTCAAGGAGGTCATCTGGGAACGCTTGCTATCAAGGGACATCGAGACGCCGTACGAGCCCCCTATTACTTCTGGTGTCGGAGACACTTCTCAGTTTGACCGGTACCCGGAGGATAAGGACTTGGATTATGGGATCACGGGCGTCGAGGACCGGTATGCAGACACCTTCACTGACTTCTGAGTGGGGGAGATGGATGTGGTTCAGTGTCTCGGTGCTACTAGAGGATTTTTTGTTGATGTTGAAATTGGTTTTTTTCACTTCGGACTTTTTCTCTACGTTCCAGTTTCCTGAGACATTACAGACTTAGAGAGGTCTAGAAATTGGCTCGTGGCAGAGATACTCTCTATGTTCCAGCTTCCTGAGACATTACAGTGGCTCATTCGGAGAGTGGGTTCTAGGAGGTCTTGTGTCGTGATCCATTGGACGTTTCTGATGCACAGTGACATCGTGTTGGCATCAGGCGTTCGCTCATATCATCTTGACTGCGGGACCCTTTGATGGAGAGAAGCATTGTGCTGTTGTCATATTGCAAGTCGCAGACAACATTCGTGTCTCCTCATTGGTCTTTCTTTCAAACCACAGAAATTTTTAGAGGACCTGCGGGGCGAAGTTCTGAAGAGAGCCAATTCTTTACATTCCCGCCACACAATGGATTTGTGGCTACAAGAAGGATGAACTCATTAGAGGAAAGAGCATGGAATATTCAATGGTCAATGTCCTCCTATGTCTTTTATCAATCCCTGCGAGAAACAGTCAGAAGATTGCTGAAATAGCCTGTCTAGGGGATGTTTGATATAAAAATTCTGAAGGCTCACATCATGTCACGGATTGGAAGAGTTTCTCAAGCTTCTAGTGGCTATGGGAATTAGAGAGAATCTCGGTTCAGGATTTCTAAAATCCTACAGCAATGATGCTTATGAGGGTGCCGTTCAATTACCGCGCCATCTGATTGGCTGAATGTCACAAATATGATGAGGAGCTTGCAATTATGGGTTAAGCGAGTGCGTTATTACACTTGCGAAGTCATCCAAGTATGCCGAAAATGCTAGGCTACCTGGTCCACGCCACAGTGATAGCACGGTGATTCAAAAGATTGATAAATGTCTTGCTGGTACTCTTGACCGCTACATCATCAGCTGTTTTATTCTCAACATGATCCTTAAACCACACAATATCCCAAACCTCCGCCATAGGTGCAGAGAGGTGCAAAACTAGATGAAGATGAGAAATGTGAAACGGAAAGATGAGGCTATGGGAACAAAGAATTTGATTGCAGAAGGTTTGCAAAGCTTAATTCAGTGCCACGTTCGCCTTCCAGCAAATCCCCTCATTATGGAGTATTAGTGATTTGGATCAGATCTGGTGAGGGCTCATACCGGCGATTGACCTTTGTTTTCATTAGATGTCATTTGGGGTACGAAGGCCCGTTGTTTTCGCCTTCCCAATTGGTGTAAACAAGCTCTGCGCCAGAGAGAGTTCCTCCATCAGAGGAAGTGGTGCAATTTCCTCCAAACCATAAACGACCGAAACACGCCTGGTCTTTATGTCCGAATACACAGCTGGCACGTGCATATGAAACAATTAGCTTTTCTGAGAAGACGGATTCGCAATACCCTCACCCTCTTGTACCTCACCAGGGCTCATTTGTAATAAAGAATGGAATTCCAATCAAAGCAAGGTGACATCCGAAGGACTTGGATCTCTACCCGCTAACTGCAACACCGTGCACCACAGCATCTGCAACATATGACAATGCGAGTTTTGCAACCGTTCGGAAATCAAACGTCAGTGCTGATTCCAACGAATTTTGTATGTCCATTTTCTTTGATATAACTCTGTTTGCGGCGCTACCATATATTAAGATACTTTCCCGTATCTATTGTTAACTGGATCTTTCAGAGCTTATCTACTCTTAAAACCTACCACATTAGATGGTATGTCAGAAGAAAGGTTAGATGAAATTATCATGAGACTAAAAGATAATAGTTTTCAGTTTAACCCAGGTAAACGTATTATGATACCTAAATCGAAAGGTAAATCAAGACCTTTTACTTTAGGTAAGTCAGAAGACAAATTAGTTCAAGAAGTAATTCGTATGGTTTTAGAAGCTATTTATGAACCATTATTTTTAGATGTTTCACATGGTTTTCATCCTAAAAAGAGTTGTCATACAGCATTAAGAAAAATATTTACTACATTCAAGGGTTGTGCTTGATGGATAGAAGGTGATATTAAAGCTTGTTTTGATGAAATACCTCATAACAAATTAATAGATTTACTTTCCAAAAAGATAAATGACCAAAGATTTATAGAATTAACTCGTAAATCTCTGAATGCGGGATACTTATTTAAGTACACTCGTAAAACGGATATTATAGGTACACCACAAGGTTCAATTATAAGCCCTATATTAGCTAATATTTACCTTCATCAATTAGATCTTTTTATTATGAAGTTAAAAGAAGAATTTGATTATAAAGGTTCTTATTCTTGTTATGATAGTACATATCGTAGTATTCAACACAGATTACATAGAGCTCGTAGACAAGGAAAAGATTCGTTAATTCTAAGAAAACTAGCTATAGAACTAAGAAGTCATAATAGAGAATATAGAGGGTATCATATTATCGTGGACTTTCGTGATGATTTCCATTTGGTCTGTCGAGTGTTGACTGAATCTGGTGCCACGAACATGCGGCGAAGGTGAATAGTATATTATTTAGCAGAAAGGATCACACTACTCTATGAGAGTATAAAGAATAATCGTACTCGAAGTGAAGCCCTTTGTAAGCCTCAAAATAGACACCTAGTGTACCAATTGATCCGATTCTTCCAAAAGATGAGCATTCTTTGTAAGGCTATGGACAGATCTCGACACCTATTGAATTACAGGGCTTTTTGCCATCTTTCCACCCCTTCCGGTACTCTTATGGAGAAGGCAAACGCTTTCTTGTTCCATGAATTGCTTCGGGTCTCCAATTTCCTTTGATGTTTAGTGTGTTTTGATGCATTTAGCTGCTCTTTATTGGTTGGTTCTTAATGAGGAAATTTTCAACCACTTTTTAATATTAGTTCCCATAACATTGCTTTTCCTCAGCACCCATACCTATGTCTCACGCTTCAAAGCTTTCATTGTAGCTTTGGTGTTGATTGTTTTCCTTCGAATTTACTCCCTTGAGTTAAAGGCTTAGCTTTTGTAATGGTCGTCATGGAATACTGTTTCACCGCGATTAGGTTTCCGATATGTTAAAACTATACCTCAACATCGAGAAAGTGTCACAGGTCAACAAGGCCCAAAGATTTGCCGATTTGGCTGCTGCGCGTTGCCTTTCTGAGTGCTGTGTCTGGCACTCACAAATCTTCCTGTTAAGAAAACGGGAAATGTGTTGTGTGCCTGAAGCTCTCAATTCCTGTGATTGTTGTTGCTGGCCCTGTGCTTAAGGTCTCCGGCTCCCAGTGCTTTAGGTCTCCGGCTCCCAGAGCAGTGATGGGGCAAACTGGTGTGGTTGCAACGTTCGGGACATTGACCAAGGAGATAACGTTTTGGAAAGGGCCAGCAGCGTCCATGTGACTTCGTTTGACAAAAATGGAACTCTTACGAAAGGAGAAATCCAAATTTCCAGATTCAAACAAATGTGTAGCGGTCTCTCGGAGAAGCAATGGTGGACCGTAGTTGGCTTCGTGGAAATACTTTCATACAAATGAAACAGATTCTATCTCTAAGCATCCCCATTTGTCGGGAACGTGAAGCATTTCCAACTTTGACTACGTTGAAGTGTTGACTACTGCTTTATAAACCCTCACGCCTTTGAAGAATAATTGAGTAACGTGAAGACTCGTAGTGTTCTTTTTTATTGCGGATACTATTCACGAGCCTTCGAATGAGATTGGGGAGTGACTTCAGTCGGTTTGAAATATTCTTCAAGTAGGGAGATTTTCCATCAATCTTCAGGATGCTCTCAACAAACGCTTTAAAATTCTACTTCTTGCAAAACGTGAAATGCAAAATAAAATTTATGGATCATTCAATACGTGCCTGGCGCAACGTATATTTCCATCAAATTTGTTTTTAGCTGGTCGAGTTGAACACTCACCACCGAGGCATTTCTCTTGTAATACATACAATACGACTGTACAAAGCAAAATTTTTTAACGTCCTGACAAACGCCAAGACTCCTCTTGTAATGAATTTCACTTTGAGCACCTCAAATCCAACTACATAATTCTTGAGTTCAAAGAGAGTATCGAGAAAGGTGAATGTGATCCCAAAACTTTGTTTCGATTACGGGCTTTGCACTCATCAAGTGTAATAGCGAACTGGCCCTCATTTATAAAGGGCTCCTCTCTCAAGGCTTTCACATATATAGTACTTTTAGTAAAGCGTCTTTGTGATCAGCGAACGCAAATCAACCTTTTTAAGTCCATTCTTTGAGTATTCCACACAGGAAGTAGTGACAGGATTACCACTCAATCAGACATTGTAGAAGAATCTGACAAGATTGACGGTTTATGAACAGCCAGGCTCAACCAGTGATGTTAAATTACAAAATATCTCGCCTAAATACTTGAATTTCAGAAATAATTTGTAATACTTATTTCTGATATGATGATATACAAACAGTAATACCACAAAAATGTATTTGTAACATAGAGGCAATATTACAAATAATTTCAAATAATTACGAATAATCTATAGTTTGTAATGAAAGTTTAAAGGCTTGACGGAAGCTGAACGCAGAGGCGAAGTGACCGATAAACTCCGTTTCCGGGGTGGGCACGAATGGGAAGGAAATGAAACTAGAGCTAAGATTACAAAAGTCCGTGTTTGGATTTTTCCTATGACGCGAGTCAGCTCGGAGATGACGATGACCATGACGGTGAGAGCGAACTTCGAAGGTACCTTTAGCAAGAGAATGGCAAAGTCAAGGACGATTTGGGAGTACTACAAACGTAACGAGGGTTCGTTACCTTCTGTCTTTTGAATGACCGACGATTTGTGTCCATGATGGATGTGCTCTCTTTGGAATCGCTTTTCTCCAAAGTAAAGAGCATTGTTACGGACAAGCGAAACAGACTTCAACCACAGACAATCAAGATGTTGGCTATTATGAAGGCAAGCCTTAATACAGACGAGGCGGGTGTCTACCTTGACTCCCTACCTCAGTCGGAAGCTGCCGATAATCTGGATCAGGATCATCTAGAACCTCTGAACTCCACCTCCGAGCAACCTACGTGTTGTATGGTCGAGGCCAAGTCTGCTGATACCGTCAACATACCAGAGGATGATGGGAGGAAAAGACCCGCATTGAGAGGCACAACGAGCAACGCTCACTGACAACGAGCGAGACGATGCATGCTCAGAACGGTGATTTGCAGATTTCAATAGGATCGAGCGCGGTGGAATATCTTGGTACCAGCCGTACGCAAACTTAGGAGACAGAGTCTTTGGATACTACACGCAATTTACCAGGTTTTGGCGATTCCGGCTTCAGCGATCCAAAGACTAGGTATTCTAGACATGATGCAGAGTTGAACAATGCAGAATCTAGCGATGCAGAAACATAAAACTCGACAAATAGTCTACTTTGAAGCGAGCTGGTTTGTAGTAATTCCAGGCTCAAGAAAGTTCCATAACAGACAACGGTCTGGAAAGCTTCTCCGATTCAATGGAGGATGAAGAGATCTAGCGAAGAAAAGTTTTAAGTAGCATATACAATAGCATATATTGATCTCTAGATAATATCGAGAATGGCTTTTTATCGAAAATTGCGTGAGTAAATGAGAGCTGATAAGGTGCATTGGGTCAGGAACTCCATAGATCTATAGTTATTTGTACAAATTTGTAATTACTGGTAATACTGTAACATTTTTATATTGCAAATACGAAGAAAAAGTGTAATAATTAGAAATACTCTGTCTTAAACAACACTGGGCTCAACAGATATGCGCACTGAGATTTGCAACCGGTTGCAGCCATGGAACTTGTCGGAGATTGAGGCCCGTACACCAGCGAAGGTGGGCAGTTTGGACCCCGGCGAATTTCGCCAATGTTTTAAATGTTTTTCTTATCTTTCAGTTTAGATGTGATTCTGGGGAGGAATAAAGGGGGAAAAGCTGTTTAACCTTTGATTATCGGGTGTTGATGGCATCCTGATCTGGCTTAATTTTGGCACCAGCTTGGAGGACATGGACACGGCGATTGCGCATTATCTCCGACAGTAAAGGAAATGTTGAGGTAGACTTTCTCAAGATCGATGCTCAGATTGAGCTCACGGAAGCTACTGTACTTGCAAAGCCTAAGATTGGCACTGGTTCCTGCACAGGGTCCAAAAAAAGCGGGAAAATCGGCTAAGAGTTCACAAAATGACCGCCTTTCCACCTCCCCTTCATCTACAGAGACCAGTCAGCGGCCCGCTCACATCCGAGATCAACGGCAATGTCTATCAGAACAAAAACAGGGAAATCATGTTGAGAAAGGGTATGGTGATTGATGTTGCACACAGCCGTCCCCTTGATCTGGCCTGAAGCTGTTACGTTTGCAGCTATCTTTTTGGGTATTTTCACACAGGATGTGGTGACAGGATTGCCACAGAAGTTCAATGAGAAGTTATTGGCACAATCATGTGTATAAATGGAGTTTGATAAATCTGTAAATCACAGGTTTTTCTTTCTTCCAGATGCGGTATGTATATTTCCCGGTATTCGATAGAGCTATCGCAAAGTCTTTCGAGGTTGCCTGGCTTCCATGACCAGTAAATTAGACATTGATATGGCTAGACCTGTGATGAATCCAGGCGCAAATTTTTCATGGATTGACGAGCGTCTGTCCTTATGTAAATACCTTAAGTAATATTTCACAAAGGTACAACACCGCACTGATAGGAGCAGTGTTGTTAGTTACTCACCATACGCTCGTACTATTCATTTACTAGACATAGCAATAAATGTAATATATCATGTAAGTGGTCGTGATGCCGTTGCAATCATTGTTTCGGGTATCATATCCACAACCCATCCAATGAAATGGAAAATTGAATCTGATGCAAACACGTCGAACCGCAAATTCCTCGATCAAAACGCGTTTGTATGGTACCAGAGCCTACCTTGTAGAAAGCTAGTAATACTTTTAAGGAACACGAAACACAAAAGGGAACGTACAGAACTAAGGCCGGACGAATCTGTAGAACACCTGTTTAGAGGGAGCGATACCGAATACTGGAAACATGCTGAAAAGAACGAATTCGATAAGTTTATTGACATGGAAGTGTATGACAGTTGTCCGATGCCAAAAATGTGGAAGTGAGTCCTACAAGGTCGTCTAAACGTATAAAGAGGATGACCTATATTATAAAGCCAGATGCGTCGTACAAGGTTTCGGACAGAAAGAAGGTATGCACTCAAAGTTCTGGCCTCAATTATCGATCTCACCACAGTCCGTAGTGTTTCCCTGGCCTCTACCGAATTCGGCTTCCGTATTCACCATGTCGACTTCACAATGGCTTATTGAATGCACCGGCTCTGAATTTTTTCCTTTTGTAAACGGAAAGTTGATCATAGGAAGAAATTCCATGTTCCAAATGGCCCCATCTCTGACTTTTGAGGATTCCAACATGGAGAAGCTTGTTGATGAGATTCCAGACTTATACTAATGATTTTCTGAGCATGGCGTGAACGTGTAAGGGAAGGGGAGAAGACTGGATTATTCAAAATAAGTAATTTAGGTCTTATCAGAATTTGGCATCCTTCGCCCACACGGTTCCGGAATAACTTCAGTTGTTCTCAAAGCCCGTGTTCTCTGGATAACGTAGTGCGGTACTATGAGAACCTGTTGTAATCTTTTTCGTTTTTCAAAGAAACATCACATTGAGGCATAGTGTGCTTCGGCTTCGAAACGGGCCTGGTCTTAGCGAAACTATATGTTTCATAAAGAAAAACTCCGATGGAGTCTGGACTTTTGAGTATGCAAAGCTTCCCCCAATTAAACCAAATGAATTCCTACAGATTGCCCCGAAGCCAGCCGGTCACGATTTTACAGCCTTCCATTTGCTTGATTTCGGCTCATATGTGCCATTACATTTTACAAGTAGGGATGACATACCGCAGTTTCCCTGTCACTTATGCCTCTTGAGTGTCGAGCCAGTCCATTTTCGTTACCTCCTCAGGTTTCCTGCATTGCTCCAAATCTTTGTAAACCATTTTGGAGCTCATAAATATCACTGTCCCTGTCGCTCGAATTATGAGATCTAAATCAGCAGGCCCTCTTTGGAATGTTATAAATCGCAAATTGTCGAAGAGGCCTTTCCAATCAACGCCCCCTACTGGGATACTCAAGTATTTGGCCTCGAGATTACAAATTGAAGAGGCCAAATGGTAGGATGTGTTGGTCCAGTCCTTCTAACGCAGACTAAACCCACAAAGTTTAGATTTAGACGGACTGATCTTGCTGTTGCTCACTGCTTCAAATTCAGCAATAATGCTGACTGTTTTCTCATAATCCAATTCGTGGCCAAAGTAAATGTTCACATCATCTGCGAATGCATGATACTTCAGTGTTTGAAGTAGCGCAATTCCGTCGGCCACTGGTGTTCTTTGGAGTTTATCTAGGTCTATATGAAAATGCTCCAACGCTAGGTTAAATTGAAGTGGGCTGAAAGGATTCCCTTGCCGGGTTCCACGTCTGATAGGAAAGGGAACACCATGACAATTGTTCATGATGAGTTGGCCTCTTGGTCCGGCCCAATGCCCATCTTCCGCAAGACTGCTGCCATATATTGGTGAGGTATGCAATCAAAAGCCTTCGTGAAGTCCGCCATAAGGATTGTCTGAAAGTCCGAGCCTCCATGGTTCCCTCGGTAATCGGTAATGAGCTCTATCATGGTAAAGAACATCATAGTGTTTTGGTTAATACGCATGTCTTTATGAAACCTCGTTGATGAGGTCCAAAAAGTGTATTCATCAACTTTTGTACACGAGTACAGACTGCCTTCGAAATGGCATCACTTTGAACGTTATCACACATAAAGATTTTTTACTGAGGCAGATTGTGTGAGGAGGCGCACGAAGGTCAAAGGAGCGGAGAACACAACATCGAGGGTTACAATTGTTTCACGGTTGGGATTGTAACAGCTCGGAGGAGCATGCAACCTCACTGGATGTGGATGAGATTGTGGCCATCAATGAGTTGAGCAGGTTGATTCAGAATGAAAACATTGCGGGTTATAATTCAAAAGTGCTGATCTCTCCTACCAACAGATCGGTGTCTTGCCGGCGCCTCGACCATTGTTGTCTTCCAAGACACTGGAGAGGAAGGGTGATGGGCTTCAAATTCTTGACCCGGTCGGCATACCTGCAGCACACAATATGTTTGCGGGGCAACACCTGTCCGACCCTGAGTCAGATACTCGAGTGGAGCTTCAGCGGTTCCATTATCGACTCAGCAGACTTCAGTCTCCGTATTATGAGGCTAGGACAACGCCAGTTTCCTGATATGAGTATGGATGAGGCTGTATCGGCAATACAAGGAGATGGATATGAGTATATTGCCTCTATGGGGCATTTGAAAAGAAAGGCCCTGATCTGTTCGTCCATTCCTTAAGTATTTCACACGGGAGTTAATGAAAACAGTACCAGGCATTCAGACATTGTAGAGGAATCTGGCAAGACTGACGGGCTTATGAACAGTAAGGCTCAACCGAGATGGGCACTGAGATTTGCAACCGGTTGCAGCCATGGAGCTTGTCGGAGATTGAGGCCCGTACACCAGCGAAGGTGGGCAGTTTGGACCCCGGCGAATTTCGCCAATTTTTTAAATGTTTTTCTTATCTTTCAATTTAGATGTGATTCTGATGCCGCATGGAGGGGGGAAAGCTGTTTGAAATTTTGATTATCGGGTGTTGATGGCGTCTTGATCTGGCTTAATTTTGGCACCACCTTGGAGGACATAGGCAAGGCGCGATATGTGGAGCACAATATTCACGACAGAAAAGAAATCGTGTTCAATGTAGACTTTTTCAAGATCGATGCTCAGAATTGCCCCACGCAGGCTGATGTACTTGAAAGCTTAAGATCTGCATATTTCATGCACAAGGCACAAAACAAGCGGGAAAACGGCTCAGACTGCGTTAAATGACCGCCTTTCCATCTCCCCTTTATTTACAGAATACCAGTCAGCGGCCCACTCGGTCAACGACAACAAAGTCTACAACAAGTATTACCGAATGCTGGACAAACAGATATACATATCGTGCAAAGTCCTTGATAAAGTCTCATTCGACGTGACGAGCATGGATGCGTTCGCCTTCAACTCATTTGGAGCCATTCCACTGACTCCAACTTGCACAATTTCGAGGCCCGCTCACACCCGAGATCAATGGCGATGTCTATCAGAACAAGTACAGGGAAATGATGTTGAAAAAGGGTACGGTGACACAGCCGTCCCCTTGATCTGGCCTGAAGCTGTTACGTTTGCAGCTATCTTTTTGGGTATTTTCACACAGGATGTAGTGACAGGAATGTCACAGAAGTTAAAGAAGTTACTGGCACAATCATGTGTATAAATTGAGCTTGATAGATCTGTAAATCACAGGTTTTTTCTTTCTTCCAGATGCGGTATGTTGACTCGTTTGGTGCAGCGGTCAAGGTGTAACCCTATTGCGCCTAAGACCCCGGTTCGAAACCCGGGCGACACTAAAAAAAACTGGATGTGCGGTACACATCTGGAAAATCAAGTGTGTTAAGCTTTTCTATAGAATATATAGTTTTCGCCCACGGCTAAGGTAAGCGGCATCCTTCAATACATATCTGTTTCTTTAAAAAAAAAAAAAAAAAGGTATGTCAAAGCACCGGTACCCGATAGAGCTATCGCAAAGTCTTTCGAGGTTGCCTGGCCATGACCAACAAAATCAGGTAATTATTACGAGCACGTTTTTGCACATTGATACAATGTGTATTATTTACAGCATGCATGGATCTAACTTCCACCCACACTTTGGCATGCCACGCTACGCTTGGAGTCGACAGATCACGTTCGATGGAGTCCTTAGATCTGCTGATCAAAAGATCCAGTACGATAATTTGCAATGGACGGACCGAATAAGCAGAAGCACAGGTGGAGGAGGGTTCATATGCAAGTCGCTTACCCCAGCAGTTTTTTTTCTCGTCATTCTGGCAAAAACATTCCCGGATAATGATTCGACTGTATCATTCTGGTTGTGAAAGCTGCCAAAATCGAAAAGTACCACCCATTCTCTTCAAATGGTCACTTAGGCTATGAATCTCCCACGCAATACAGCACACGTCTTACTGGCTGCGAAGTACAGTAAAACCTCGATAAATGAATATCGCGCTAAATGAATAACCTCGATAACTGCATAAAATTACGTGTAAATAATTGCGGGAGCTCACCACAGATACTCAGAGCTATGAAACAGATATTACGCAAAACAAAGCACTCAAAGGCATAAATACTTGGCATTGATTTTATTGACACTTTAGCCAAAACCAAAGAATTTTTGCAAAAAAAATCTATGATTTGTATTTATTGGCTAAAATTATCGGATTCACAAACCATCATGCGTTTTTAATTAATTTTCTCCAAATGTTAGAGAGCAAATTTTTGGTCAAAAAAACTAGAAATTAAAATTCTTATTTACACAGGTATGATTGTCTCGAAATTCTCTATTACACCCACTACTTTTCATAATTTTCTACACTTTCAGGAATTTATAGTCCGAGTTCTGGACTATCGCGTATATGGAAAGGATGAGAAGCATATGTGCTCCGAAGCGAAATAGAATGTATAGAAGGAATAGAATGCAGTAACGTAGCAAAAATATTCGATAAGTACATAGATGTACTATATCTGTTGAAAAACGAAGACAGCTCATGCAAGTGCGACGAAAAACCATGCCCCTTAAGAATGATAGCTAAAATAGCATTGAATGGAGGGGGATACCTATAGACAGAGATATATACATCGTAAAAAGAGATATAGTCGCTGTCAGGGACCTGGGACCGTCCTAGTACGCTCCCAGAATCAGGTAGTTTCTTACAAATTGGGTTAGACCTCTGAAGTTACGCAGACTGACGCAATCCCGCTGTGGCGTGTTCAGATCGCCATTGTGGCGTCCTCATATCCCCTGTGGGAACCGCCACATACTCGCGCTCTGTAGGTTGCACTCGGAAGTGCCCCTAACC
>JAKTWD010000741.1:0-24108 GCA_030581935.1 Metschnikowia corniflorae
TATCTCGGAGTACGAACCAAAACAAGAATAAAGGTAAAACAAGCAGCACCATGGAGCATTCTTATTCCGTGGAACAAGCCGATAATAAACAAGCCCCTGGCCCGCAAATGCGCAGAGGGTATTATGGAGACGACCACGAACTTTTTCGCCAAACCTCTTCGTTGGATATGAAATACCCTTTTCCGCAAACACATCTTTTCCCACCCAGCCTGTCGGTAAGGGGAGGGCCATTGAAAGCACCCGGAACTTTTCCTGGTGAAATCGTGCAGACTCACGAGAGCCATACCCCCGAGCCCCGGTTTGGGCCGCCAGACGCGGATGAAAAGCGGTTCAAGGGCCATTACGCGTATCCCGGGGTCGTGCCCGGAGTGCCCGGAATGGTATCAAACAATTTAAGTGGGTTGACCAACCTTAACCATTTGAATAACGGATTGAGCCCAAACAATGCAGCAGCAATATACCATTCTGCGGGCGCGGGCGCCTCGACGTATAACCATTTGCCAGGTCATCAACCCAACGCCGTTCCTTCAAATAAGGACCAAAACGGTCATCGGAATGTGCTTGTGCCTCAGATCCCACCTTTGCATGTGCAGCACGAAATCTCGCGTGGTGAAGACGCAGAATTAAATGAAAACAGTGAAGATGCCATCCGCAGCAAGTGTCTGAGATGTAAAAAGAGTTTTGTGCAGCGGCTCGTCCAACCTGCTGAAACAGGTAAGGGAAAAGCCGAACCGAAAATATTCAAACTCTGCTTCCACTGTCGGGACTTACAACGGCAACGGCTGCGTCGGTGGCAGAAGAAGACTAAGGATAAACATGGGGCCTGCAGACGGTGTGGAAGTGAAATTCCCATAGATCAGCAACGATTTGTGTTATGTCCGCAATGCCGAAAGAGTCTTCGGATCCGAAAAGCCAACCGTGCGGCCCAAGGACGGTGTGTACATTGTTCCGGTCCCATAACCGCCCTGATAGTCAAAGGCGAAAATGCCGAAGGCGATGCCGAGGCCGATCCGGATCCTGAAAATCAGGCGGATGCAGAGTCACCTGACGACCCCGACACACGACGGTCTTCTGTGGGGAATGGGTCGTTCAAGGTGTGCCAACGGTGCAGAGAAAATGATAAGATCCGTCGTACAAATTTGGAACGCATGGGTAACTGTAACCGGTGTGCCAAGCTGTTGACGGCGGATGAGCATGGTAAACACAAAGTGTGTTTCTCGTGTCGTCAAAAGAAAAAGAAACTGGTCACGACACCAGCATATTCTTCCGAAAATGGCGTCACGAATGGAGATCTTCAGGGGCCTCTTCCATCGATGCCTCTGAATACTCAAGCTAATCAAGCCGCCCCACACTTGCAAGGCCTGCAGCACCTCCCACACCACCAATTTCACCCTGGGCAACCCGCACATGCACCACACATGACCGCCCAGGGCCAGCAGCCTCCAGAAATGGCTCAGGGCGTCATGGTGCCTCCAATGAACTATGTGCCGATGGAACAAGGCGCCATGCTAGTTCACCCAGGAATGAGCGGTGCTTACAATATGCCTCAACATCAGCAACAGCAACATCAGCAGGAGGTGCCCATGGGATATGCAACTCAAATGCAGCAAATGCAACCAATGATGCAAGGTTCTGGTGACTTATACAAGCCGCAAATGGCACAGCTTCCCCAGTTGCAGCCTCATATGGACCAAGGCTACCAACAGTATATTGGATATCCTCCTGTCAATCGTAATACACTTCCGTATACTGGGGGGCGTATGTGACGGTGAGAAGCTTAGTGCTGGAAATGTAGAAACACATACTAGACGTTCCTTTAATATGACGACAATCAGAACTTGGCCTGTAGGATGCAAGGAAGAGGAAATCATAGCATTGCGAGAATTGGCCAATCTTCCAAGCAGTATTCGCTTGAAAAATTCGTTTCGGTATGTATCGCTGCTCTACTTCGATGTCATGCATAATTCGTTATGCATTCTCACGGGCGAGAAATTGATTGAGCTCGTCAATTTTGGGTTCAAGTTTTCAAGTTAAAAGTTCATCGGCAGCTTAAGCTCGGGCTGAAGAAAATGTGTTTTTCCGGTGATACTTTTTCATCTTATTTGTGCATCTTCAGACTAAAAGAGCTCTCGAGAAATGGATAATGAATTGAGTGCACGACTACAGTTGATGTGCTCTATCCTTATAGATATGAACCCTTTTCCTTAACATCGCAAAACCCAATAATAACCTTAGTCTCTCGGTATCCAAAGAAAGAACAAATGGATTCTGATGTAGTACTTATGTGTCATTCTTTGACAGTATGTACACTTTTCACAAATCTTCGTATGACGTTGCCACGGTCATTATCACTGTCTGAATATTAATCTGTACATAAAGGCGCTTCCGCTAAAGCTCATCACGTATATTTCTTACAGTCAAATACAGTAGTTGGAACTCAAATTCAGATAAGTGTTTGCCTCTAATTTAAACCAGCTTCCCGAAGCTGTCTGTATCTGAAGATAACACAGCCGCAAAGTCATTGCTGATAGAAGTCCATCAGTTCGGCTCGTTATAATCAATTCTCTGAGTGATAATATATCAAGAGAAAATTGCCTCCAGCTTCTTCAAATCATCTCGCACTTGGTTTATTTGATATAATGGCGTCGTCCGGTATCTTTTTTGAGTCGTAGCGTATATTTGCGAGAATTCCTAACATTGAGTATCCAGTACTAGTAAGGGCAGTATCGACTTCCCATCCATATCATTTCTTACTTCAAAATCAGTATATATGTTTTCAAAAGACCCAAAATCTCAAAAGGTAATGGCTATGGTAGAAACGACATTGCCGCCCGATCTGGAGTGTCCCAATTCGGCTGCTCACGTTGTGTGAATTTCACTACTACATTCACAACACTCCGCACTTAGCACCTAGCATTTCCAGAAGCAATACTTTTTGTCTCAAGTTTTCTGACCCGGTCCCTTTCTTCCAAAATTTCCCAAAATAGATGGGACTGCGCTCAATAGAGAAGTACCACCGAGAACAATAGAGACGCCCTTAGCGAGTTGTGCCTGCATAAGAGCATGGTTATGAATACCGTCCCCCCTGCGCCATCGTCAAAACTATTTGTATTCAACTCTATTAAGAAAATTGGCGGCGCTACTTGCAACCTCTGCGCCATTGTCATGAAATGTAATAAGCCACGCCATGCCAAGACACGGCCAGTAAGTTGAGTGTGACCAACATGTGTGTGCCACAAGTAAGAGAATTGAGTGTGGTGTCAACTATTGCTACATTTTTACCTTATCATAACCGGGAGAAATGATGTCAAAATCAATATTGTGCACACAGACATGTGAAAGAAGTGGCTTCAAAGCTTGAGGTCTTGAGCTCAAAATTTCCGCATTCCGAGAACAAATGCTCTAGGCGTGGGTTATGAGACGATCTATACGGCGTGGTCAAGTGCCGCAAGAACTACTCACCCGACAGAGACGCGAAAGGGTTACGTGAATGTGCGACATTTTCCCCATATCTTATCCTCCGTGTATGCCGTAGTGCAGCTTCCGACACATGCCTAGCCCAAGAAAATTTATTCATGTTCGAAAAATATTGATGTTACTTGACATTATTCGATTGGAAGCTTTATTCAATCATTTGGCTTATGAAACAAAGGAAGTAACGTAATATCAAGAGCCTTCGTCTGAAATTGAGAACGCGGGTTTCTGCACGAAACTCGCTCACTTTTCTAGGACGGTTGCGGAAGAGGACAGCCACCACGGAATTTTTGTAAGTACAGTATTGCAAAGAATGGCGATTGTGGAAACGTTGAAACTGCTCTGAAATTACAACCGTGTTCCAGCTGTTTTCAAAAAAGATCGAAAATCCAGCTGCCTAGCACAGTAATTCTTTTAACAGGAAATGTAATACTTCATAATTTTCCTTACTAAATGAAATGCCTTCATTCAAAGCATACACCCTATAGTTTGATTCACCTATTTCTTACACAGTAGTTACCTCAACAGCTAACCACCCAAAATCGAACGACCCTTACTAAATTCTAAGTTACTGTGATAGCAGGCTATATAAATTTTAAGTGTGCACGGCTTTCTGGCAAGCACTGCGTGCACACAGCATAAATAGATCTGAGTTCCGAAACACGTTCCGCACATTGAGCTCGCGAATCTAGTATCGACTCCATTTGCCTTTACAGGGCCAAATATCAATTCAGATTGTCTCTGGCATATCCGCCGATAGGTTTGAAAAGGGAGTCAATTTACAGTCAGATTATTAATTCTGTTTTGTCGGAACGAAATTTTCCTGGATCTACAACCTTACATCTTCGAGCCGCATCCTCGTTTAAAGCAATCTTTTGTTTGGGAGCACCGGCCTCACCACTGATAGTCTACCAGTCATTTCAAAATTACTGTATTTTGGATACTTTTGCATGGATTATGGCGTATCCTTACTTCGGTAACCAACAAAATGGCTCACAGTCGTCGCTTACTTCAACCAGAGAGAAAGAACTCCCGCCTATTCCGCCTTTTAGCGAACCACTTATGCTGCCAAAAACGCTTACTAGGAAAAATATCAAGCAGCTTTCTTTTAGCACTGCGCCGCCTGATAAGGAGGAGTTAGACTATTCAAATGAAGTTTGCCGCCTAACGGCTTTGAAAAACCACCCGAAGAAAAAATCGCATCCCCGCCCTGCGCCCTTACTCAACTTAGAAAAGCTGTGTGTAGAGACGGCTTCGCACGATCTACTTGACTCCTTTCGGGACTTAGACTTGTCTGCTCGCGTTGACAATGGCTTGGGGAATATTGGTGTCACGCAAAGAAAGCGACGTACTGTGATCAGCTCGATTTCGCCGACAAAACTGCCACTGGAGGCTCAGCAACCACCCACCCGAGCTAATCATCTTCATTTGAAACTCAAAACGCCCGAAAACTCCCCGCTACCAGTGACTCCATTAGCACTGACCCTGGCGGCCCTTAACTTGCGGGATTCAGACTTGGTCCACCTCAAAGACTTGGGCTCAGGCAATTCTGGTGTGGTACTGAAAGTTCTACATGTACCCCTGCAAAAAACCATGGCTCGTAAGGTGGTGCTAGTAGATCTGAAGCTGGCAGTCCAAACACAAATCATCCGGGAGCTACGCATCATGCACGAGTGCCGGTCGCCCTATATCATAGAATTTTATGGTGCATTTCTACGAGCCAATAATCTGATTGTCTTGTGCATGGAGTATTGCAATTGTGGATCTCTTGACCGCATAGTACAATTGTGCCCTTCCCGAAAATTTCCGCTTTCGGTTCTAAAAAGACTTCTGTTTCTGATCTTATCTGGATTATCTTATCTCTATCACACTCATCGGATCATTCATCGTGATATCAAACCTTCCAATGTGCTTATGTCGCATCGTGGCGAGTTTAAGCTCTGCGATTTCGGCGTCTCGCGAGAGCTTACTAACTCGGTTGCCATGGCCGATACCTTCGTGGGAACCTCTACCTATATGTCTCCGGAACGCATTCAAGGTCTCAATTACGGAATTAAATCTGATGTCTGGTCTATGGGGCTTATGCTTGTAGAATTAGCCTCGGGTAGAGCCGTGTGGAGTGAGGAAGACGGCGATTGGGATGCCGAGAACAAGTCGGCGGGCCCTGAGGGAATTCTTGACTTGCTTCAGAGAATCGTGAACGAAGAGTCGCCGTCATTGACTAATAGGTTTGACGAGAACCAACGACAGCTCTACGACGCCGATATGTGTTTGTTTATTGACCTGTGTTTAGTCAAGGACGAAAACTTGCGAAGAACGCCGGAGGAGCTCTTGGGTGATAGATTTCTCTCAAGCGTGCCTCTTGGGTTGTACGATAAGGAGGTCAAGGCCTGGGCGAAGAACATACGGAGACTACACAAGGAGAAGTACGAAAAAGACTGAGGATGCTGGAGATTGTGAGGGCTGATCTTAGGTGGCCGAACAATATTTTATTAAAGATTAATTGAGCGATTGAATTTTTAAAGGTCTATACTAAATAAATGCACTACCGAAGATGCACGCCATTGTGTGTACAACACTCGTCGTTCTTGGCATCCACTTGATAATATATCATTCGTGTACGATGTATGGTGACATCGACTCTGTGCTTCATGGAAGCATAATTCATCGAGACAAAGACTTTTTATTGAAATTTTTCGCAATGAAGCCATGAAACACGCAAATGCGAGAGGTTCGATGCCAGCATACCTTACTTCATGTTACTCTTCTCTTCGATAGTAAGCGATCTCAGACGTTGCCCCGAGCTTGCTGAGTCGAGACAAGACAATTCGAAATCTGACTGATGACTTGACAGAGTACTGTGAGATGCAGCAGTCTCAGGTCTTTGTGGCTTCTCTGGGGTCAAAAGTGTTGTATTCGCATGATCGAGTAAATCAAGAGCGCTCATTAATTCTTCCAATGAGAACTTGCATTAACAGGACATACTTGAACGATACATAATGTTGTACTAATTTGATAATGTCTTTCAGATACCTTTCCGAAAAACGCAATTGTTAGTCCTAAATCTGATCTGAAGCCAGCTGATATTTTAGGAGATTACAAGCACTCTTTGAACTTCATTTTATGGGTCTTTCGATGCTCTTTCACTTGTGATAAAAAATCGCGGATCTGTGAACGTGGAAACATGTGGCCAATCTGCCTGGACCGAGACCAGCTCAGGGGTTCTTACTAACGAGTACGCAGGCGAGGAAACGCTGATGCAATTTTGAAGCCCGCCATTCTTCAGCATTCCTTAGACCCACCTTTCAACACAAGACAGTTTGAGATGCGTCTCATAAGAAGTAAGGTCCAAAGATATTGTCTTTGTGCAATTGGCGCATAGCTGTTCGCTATTTTGCTTCCAGCAAGCCGAAAATGGAATCACCATGAATTTGTAATTTCAACGTTTGTCGCCGAAAATCTCAATACTTTCAAGACTAAGTTGTGATGAGCCGCTTATCAGACACAGTTCCTATTGTTCCCTTGAAATTTAGGTGAATCGTTAATGCGACATGTTTTACGTGGAGCAAACAGCTAAAGTTTTTTTAAATAAGGGCATGGGGAGAATTACAGAGTTGCGTAGTCTTCTACTTTTGGAAAAGGTTCTTCGAAAAGGTAGCAATTCGATATCTTTTTGTAGGATATACAGCGAGTATAATTTAGCTGCTGCCTCAAAATGATCAACGGAATGAGCCAGAGGCTTTCTCGCTGCATGTAGGCAAGATATTATCATATCAATAGCTCGAGACACGAGGGCTGGTGAGTGGATGGGTGATGAAATGTAAGGCCTCATATTCTGTGGTCGTTTATAAAAGATCATCGGACTTAGGGCTGCTAAGCTCGAAAACGTCTCAAGTGTGATTCAAATCAAGTTCATTAACTGTAATAAACCATGAGGCAGAAATATTGGCGGCCGTTTTGCTTTAATGGAAAAGTGGGGTGGCTGTCTAGTAATTGAATATATGGAAAAGAGGCAAGTCCACCTGAACGTATCGGGGAATCCCCAGCATGGTCACAAGAAGGCACAGCGCAAATTTTAGACTAAATTGGGAACAATGTAAATTTCCCGGGCCCATGCACGCTGCGGTTTTTTCTTCGCTTACCCCCTCATGCGCTCGCTTTAGTCGGTATGCAGGCTCTTGTGTAGACTGGCGCAATGACGACAACCATCAGACTATTCGTTTGGTTTCAAGAATCTAGCTTGTTTCGACAAAATATTTTATTCCCTAGGGAATTCAATCTTCTTGCGCCACAGCTTCTATGAAGAAGATAAACTTAGTGTGGTCACGAAATTAAGCGCGCACTACATTTCGTAATATGCTCTCTAAGTGTACGCACAGCGCTGGGGGTATCATACCGGGAGAGAGAACAGAAATAAGTAGTTTTGATGTTCACATGTGTCGTGGTTAAGATAAATGGGTGGAGTGTGCACCCACACAATCTACAAAAAAATTCCACACAGTGCCTAATGAAAGAGTACCTATAGTAAAAGCTGTCGCCGTATTCGTGAATACTTCATGTTTCATCCCGTGTGCTTTCACTCAGTCAACATCATATATAAATTTCATTGAGGTTGCATTTCGGCATCTTAATGCTCACTTGAGACATTGCCTGATGCCAGGGTTTTCTCCATTCACCAACGTGTGCATTAATCGATAACTGAGTCATGCTTGCCAGTGCGTTGGCGGTTGTACCTCTGATGAGTGACGCAAATATTCCTTTGTATTCATTCAATGAAGATCGCGGTGAAGTTGTGCAAAATGTGTTGAGCTCTTGCTTCAAGAAAGGGCTCTCGCAAGCACCGACATGTAGCTCTTTTCAGCAACGCTGATCACGAAACAATACGATAACTGAGTACACGCCAATCGCCTCGTTACTTGTTTGAATCACTCTCCTTTCTCCTCTCCCTTTGTTCGTTCGCCAAACGCTCTTCCTCCTCCAAAAGCAGAAGCCTCATCGCTTCCTGGACCATGCGGTCTTCCACAGACATTAAGAATGCGGGGCTCAGCTCAGTTCTATCTCGTGGTGACGAGCTCTCGTCGTTGATGAGAAGGTTTGAGGCATGTATAGCAGTGGCTGCAGCGGCTTTCCTTGCCAAACGGCTCTTAGCAGCAATAAGCTTTTGCTCCCACCTTGGTCGAATGGTATCGATGGTCACCACAATGTCCGATTCCGCAGCTATCGACGACTTGCGCCTCGGCTTATGACGGTCCAATCCCTGCTCGACTTTTAAGAATTGATCCAGATCGTCAGAAAATTCAAGCGCGTGATCTGCCTCTTCTGGTATAGAAACGAATAATGGCTTTTCCAGAAATGCACTTGGCTTTACTTCTGCACCAAGCCCAACATGCACATCGCGAGGCGGGTCATATGTGACCCCAAAATCACTCATGGCACAATAAGGGCAATGCGCGGGCTCAGAAATTAGAGTATGCGGGAGCTCATCCTCCTCTTGTTGATTAGGTTCGTCGTGAGGAGGGTGTGGGTCGAGGCGTTTAATTTGCACAAAGCATTCGGTGCAGATTGGCTGCCGGCAGCACCTGCTATAGTTTAACGGCGGAGGAAAATAAAGAAAGCAGATCGGGCATTCTGTGGCGTTCCGATATAATCTCAATACCAAATCGCGTGAAGATATGTCGGGGTCCGTCCCGGGGACAGCTGTGCGGGCACTTAAGTACGCGTTTTCACATTTCCCCTGCTCCTCTTTCACGCGAGCAAACATCTCCTGAAGCCGCTTCTTACTCTCTTGTCGTTTATGATAGTTCAGAGACCTGTGGATCTTATGGTCGTCCAAGTCATCGGCCTCTTCTTCATCAACATATGCCGAGTCCACGGCATGAAGCGGGCTTTGCTTTACCAAGGCAAAAATTTCATCATCGGTCCACAGGTCGTCGAAGTCTTGAAGTGGCGTGTAGAACGGAGCGAGACGCCGCTTCAAAATGAGGCCACGTACAACTTCCGTTTCGAAATCTAGGTTCAGTTTGTACGTGCCAAAAGGCGCCAAGTAGCCGCCGTCCACATTTTCCCGGAATCTCACCACAAGATCCAAGGCATGTTTCTCTTTAGTGCGAAGTTTGTCCTCGGGTTTCCCCAGGCTTTTATTTGAAGTTCCCAGCGACGACAGCGCGGTGTGTCTTCGCGTGGCTCTAGTTGCGGTGCCTCCAACCTGGCCAACTCCAAAGTTCAGAAAAGACAGGGATCGCGGACGCGCTTCTTTCGTAGGAGTATTCCCCATTTGTGTCAAAAAAAGTTGATGATGTGTGTACTTTTTGACTTTGGCACAATTCCGTGAGGCAAAGCCGTTTGTGGGCTACCGTAATCAGGTATGGTGGGGTAGGCAGCGCCAGAGGTCTGACCCTGTGAAGTGGACAAAATTTGTATTGCTTCACGCACAAATAACACAAATCAGTAGTGGAATAAACCAAACTTTTCCAAGGAGGTTAGTTTGAAAGGGCTAAGTTATCGCAAAAGAAACTTGAAATATGGATCAAATATTCATAAGCGAACAGTGCATTTCCCCATTAGGCCCATGCCGGCACGATCGCAACTCGCGCGACCGAGGGACACGTGACTGAACAGGGGCCGATCCAGAAGGTGACTTTTGTGTATTATAAAGCCTGGCTTCGATGAACTAAGACTATTCTTTACTAACTCTGGGGACTCACATTCATTCACTGATTTTGATTAAACCAGAGCCTTGCAACATGGTAGCCTTCCAAGGCTCAATGTACACACCTGCACTCCGATCCATGACCTCACAGTCGCTCGGGCTGTGGCAATAGGCACGTGACGATAACGCTCGGGCTAGGTCCGGCCCTTTCCGATTAATAATCAGCCAGATCACAGTACATTCACAGCCAATCATGATCAATAAACAAAATGAGATTGTTTCACAAAAAGACGAAAGCATTGGATCGATAAAACCATAGCATGTCTACCTTTTCAAACCCACGGCAAAACCCACGGCGATCATCGCCAACACTATAGCGATCCAAACCACACCTAGCACAAAGCTAACAATTTTTTGAACCCGCGTATACCGTCTGCGAAAACGCCAGTTCTCCAGCAACGGTTGCGCTCCCGCCGGTTTTTCCTCGTCCCCAGCTTTATCAAGGCCTCCGTAATCAAAGGCCCCGAAAGGCAAAAGGAAGAAAATTGGAACCGCAAGCAATGCTGCAAGCATCATAAACGCCCACTTGGACCAGGGCATGTAAAGCGGGCGAGGCTGCTGCGCGAATTTTTCGAGGCCCCGGTTTACTTCCGAAAACATATTTTTGTGTGTTTGTCTTTTTTCGAACGAGTCTTGAGTAAATGAAGCAGCAGGTGACTCTATGTAGGGACGTGGGTTGTTTGGATGGGTCGGGGTCCTGGTTCCAGTAAGTATGTCTCTCGAATCTTTCGACCGAGGATCACTTTCTTCGAACCGGGTTGCAAACTTCAAGGGGTCCGAGTCAGCTACAACTCTGTACCCTGGCTCATCCTCAAGGATGACTTCGCGGACATTACTGAAAACTCCAGGCGTGGAGAAATTGGTCCCGCCAATATCCACAGCTGGAGATCCACTACTCGACAGTGAGTTTGCGATTAAAAGCAGGCTGCTTCTTGACCGGTGGGATGAGTATCGATTTGAAGTGGGGCGCACGTGGCCGCCACTAAGATCGCTTGATGTATTCTCTGATGTACCTGCCAGATGGAATGACCGATTTCGGCTAGATCCTGAGTGTGAACTTGTTTGTAGTGACACCCGGCGAGCAAGGCTTGTTCCGTCCCGGATTTGGATGGGGATGGCTGGTGGGTGCCTTGATGCATGTATTGATGTTCTTCCCTGCTGTCTTTCTTGCATAGACCATCTATTAGAGGAGTGGCTTCTGTCGTGTACAGAATATACCATCACAGGAAACTCTGATCCCAAATCAACCCCAGATATTAACGTTTGTAAGGCGAGTTCTGAGCTCACTGAATTTCTATTGCTGATTTCGGGTGTTTCACGCGTGCTCGGGTTTAATCGCGAGAGCAATTCTCCACTGGAAAGAGAGGTGCTGGCGTTTTTTGAAAGATTGGCATCTTCTTGATCTCCTGAGTTATCAAGGAAGGAATGCCCTTTGGAAGACCGCTTTGCGTACGAGTGGCTCAGATGAGAGGAATACTCAGATCCACTCGGCGTGTTTCTGGATTCACTGGCTAGAACATTCGGTGGTCTTTCCACGACGTGAGGCAAAATATTCTGAGAATCAAGGGGGGTAGTTTCGACTTTGGGGTGCGCCTGCGCTTCTCTGCGCTGACTTTGAACCCGGTTCTCCTCTTCCGGTATGTTAAACGGTATGTTGGATAATCGAGCTGGGTCATGAGCTGCCGTATAAGCGCTATTATGTGACTCGTCAGATATGTCGAATTCTTCATTGAACAAAAAGCTATGTCGTTGTTGCTCATATTCCTGGATAACGGAATAGATGGACTCTGCAGCCTTTACTTCTTCGTCTGAATAATTCTGCTCTTGTGAAGTGTCGGAGTCTGCAAATTCTTCCGGTCTCACAGGTTCAACTTTCCGTGTGGCCAAAGAACCAATCAGGGAGAACGAAGCTTTGGAATTATTTTGAGACCCCGCCAAAATTCTGCGTGTTCTTTCTGGGCTCCGTGAGGAGCCTCGTAGTATGGAAGAAATCGAAAATGAATGTCGAAAAGATCGTTGTGACGCTCTGGGATCGCCTGAGTCTGTATCCCTTCTCATTTCAAATGATGAAATTACAATTCATACAAGTGCATGTGTATCAAGTATTGTGTGTTTGTCTATGACTAACGATGAGCTTGGCAGTTTGATGGTTTGCGGCCGGTAAGCGAATACCTAATCCGATGGTAGATCAAGGTGATGGTCGATTGAAGCAGCTATCCGGAACTGAAGATAAATAATCAAGCGAGCTGATTTCGAGTATCTGAAAGATAAAATATATTATTTCACATTGCTATATGGACGCATATGGTGTCTGGGTCGACGAAATTATCTTCTCGACCTGCACGACCTGATTAGTTCTACGCCGTTTACAAACTGCCCCAAAGAGGAACAGTGCATGCGTCTTTGCGAGTGCTGCTGTATCACGTGACAGTGAGGCATCGATTACGGACTATCTTTTTCCGAATCCAGCTTATGCCAGGCATACATTCCGGCATATTATAACCGCGAATGTATGTGGCAAGTGCTGGACTTCCATCTCTCTATTGGGAAGCGGGGTATTGCATTCATATACTACTCTTGCTCAATTTCAGGAGACACGAAACGAGACTCTTACGTGTTAAACAATGTAGTGTATATTATAAAACCCAAACGAAATTCACGCCCATTCAATAAAGCCTCACTCTCCTCTTTGACAAAAGCAGCGGGGTGGTGGTGCATGCATAAAGTGATTCGGCTGCAACTGTAGCAGTGGCCTTTGTAGTCGCAGCTGCAGTAACCTTTGATGTGCTCACACTACTGCCATCTTCGAACAAATCATCTAGAACATTCGACACCCCAGACACAATTCCACTGCCTCCGATGACAGAGCCTAAAAGGCCACCAAGTATAGAAGGAGAAGTGGAAGTCGAGGCGGCAGTCGAAGATTTTGTAGCGGTGGCAATGGTTGTAAAGGCAGTGCCAGATCCGCCACCGGCACCAACGCCAAGAAGTCCGGTGATGAATGATCCTCCTGTTGAGGTATTGGTGGTTGCGATCGCTAACCCTGCAGACTTAGAGGCACAATTACCCGAAATTGCAGAAATTGCAGTTCGAGCGATTGTCAGCAAAGTGTTGAAATTCAAAAGTTCTTTCAAGAGAGCGGGTAAGAGGCCTGACTCCGCAACGGCACTAACCAAAGACGGAATCGAGAGAAGTCCTTCGCTGTAAAGAGTCTGAAGTAATTTTGCACCAAATGCCAAAAAGTTGGTGTCTATGAGAACAGTCTCCACAACTTGACTAGCCAAGCCGGATTTGGCTAAACTCTCTAAGAGATTGATCACTACATCATCGACGTCTCTTGTTTCCAAACCTGTGGATTCAAGGTTGTCGAACTCAGATGGCAAAATCAAGCCGTCACGACGAAGTAATTCCAATCCTTGTTCATGCGTAATAAAATCTGGAGCCTCTTCTCCGTCTTCCCTTTTGAGGATAGTCTTTATTAGCGACTCCACGATCGAAAGGATGCTAGCGTAAACTTCGCAATTGCCGAGGACGTCATTTAGAACTGAGGTAATCAACCCAGATTGAACCAACAATGACAATAAGTGTTGAACAGAGAGAAGTCCCGACTTCACTACCAAAACCACGGAGTTTATAGCAACTGTGCTTAAAGTGCTATTCTTAATGAAAAATTTTAAAACAGTGGGTGCAAGATCGGTATCTTTGATGGCAGTCAAAACATTGGTGACAATTGTATATTCCCGGGCAGATAACTCCGCTGCTACGTCGTCGCGTTTGGCTCTGATTGCTTGTAATTCTTGGAACTCGGCCAAAGCTTTCTCCAATTCTCCTCTCTTAGAGAGGGTTTTGGTGTTGGCATTGTCCACCATCAAGGCCGGCGCAGCTTTGACAAGAGCATTGCTAGCAACAATGGATAAAATTGCAGCCTTAGAAAATTTCATATTAGCGGTTCTTGCTTTAAACGAGTGACAGAATTGTGAAGTTGAAGTAAAAATATGAAGCTGCGAAAAAACGGAGAAAGGATCTAGTTGCAAGTATCCGAGTCCTGACCACTAATGAAGCATACTCTCAGAGCTTTATACTCATTCCTTGTCTTTCTCCGCAATTACCAGCCGTGATGTAGTTACTTCAACTCCCACACCGTTTTTACTACAAGAAGTAAATTGATATAAAGCTCTATTACCCGATTGGGGCAATAAGATGAACAGAGCGGTATATATGCAGACCGGTTAGATCGATGCACCCAAAGCAGGAACGCGTTGCTGCATTTTCCTTTAGCGACTGCAAACATTACCGAAACCGGTAAAAGTGTCTTAAGCAAGCCCAATCAAGTCATCTAGATGCATCACGTAAGTCTTCGGGAGATATTCTACTGTCCTAGAAATCCCATTGCCGAAACGTGATTTGTGTTTCCGTTCTATCGCCAAAAGTGTTTGTTCTTCAAGTGCGCGCTGGTCTGACAAGAAAAGCAAAAACCACTAAAAAACATTGGTTTAAACTTTAGGCCAAAATCCTCACAACACAGGCCGAAAGGCATGAGTCTCGAAACGATCTGAGAAAAGAAAGCAACGCGTTTGCTCCACAAATATATGCCCATCTAACACATTATTGAATTGCATCTAGGCAGCTCATCGTTGTGAAACGCCCCAAATCAGAACACGTTCAATCTCTTACCTCTTTTGGAAAAAACTCATGACAGAAGATTGTTTGGTTTTTCCAGTTGGCTTCTTGGCCGGTTTATTGACTTTAGTCGGCTCTCTTGCGGGCTTTTGAGGAAGCTCGGGTTTACTTTCATTTTGCTTATACAGAACAAAGTAACCCTCCTCGTCCACTGTTGTCTCTGTCGTGGGCTTATCTTTCCCCTTGTCGAGAGGCTCCGAAATGTTGGGAGATTTCGACGACATCGACTTCCAGATGTCATTTGCAGACAGAACGGGTGTCTCTGAGACACTGACTTCAGCCTCTATTTCCATCACACTCTCCACGTTTTGATCATCTTCTGCGTGCTCGACCACAATTGGTTGGTCAATCTCAAACTCCTTGGATGCATTTTCCTTTTCATCTTCGTCAGTGAAATCGTCGAGAAATAGATTTTCGAGCTCCGCGTTTGAGATAGTGGCTTTTGGAACCGTAGGCTCCTTTCTACTTGTATCAAGATCGTCATCCTCGTGTGCGCTTGAAACCACAACTCTCTCTTTTGGTTGCGATTTTTCCAATTTCCGTGACTTGTATTCGTATTGAGGTTTTTCTGTCAGTGATCTTTTCAGACCCGTCAGAGGGCTCACATTGGACGTGCCTGTACTTTTTTCCGCTTTTCGTGAAACGTAATTGGATAGCATCGACGCCTTAGGTTGCTGTTTGCGAGACTGATAGACTAACTTTGGCTTCTCAGCTTCGAGAGCTGCTTTTACTGGAGACAGTGCTTTTGACGTGTCTAAAACCTGGGGGTTCACCTTTGTTGCAGTCGACAGCTCTGAAACGGGGCCGTTGAGAGATTTGAATACGGCTAGAGAGCCCTTCACGGGTTCTGGACCTTCTATGAGTCCCAAACTACGATAACTCGCTAGTTTGCCCATATTTATTGGATGCTTTCTCTCCTCCAGCGCGATATCAGCCGAAGAGAACGAGAAATTGTTCAACAGTAAGCAGTAAACATGTACAGTGCTGACTCTATCAAAACTCGAATCGCAATTTTCAGCCAAATCTGTTTCACTGTCAAAGATACGCACGAGAGTATTCCCGTGACGCGTCCCTGTGGTGATAAATGATGCCGAAACACGCGACTTATTAGCACGATAGTAGCTCAGAAGCGCAGTCTTGCAATCCGATACATGAAGGCCTAGGGCACGAGCCATTGTGTGATAAGTCACGGCATTTGTTTCGAGAGTGAGAGAAATATACTCGATTTGCTTCTTGGAAATATCCATCGTCATGGGAAGCACAGGGTGTTTTGAGCTTGTTCAATCAATCTAAGAGTGCACATCGCGTACAAAATCGCGTGATTGGAGACGAGCGCGACATGGTAGCCTGGTGGTACCAAATTAAAGCGAAAAACTGACGCGTTATAGAACAGGAGCCAGAATCAGAAATTAAGGAATTATGTGTAGAAAATTACAAGTATTTTTCGATGAGAGCTTTCTTTGAAATTGCAAAGGGTTGTGTTTAGTCATTGCAGATGATGCTGCACATACTTGTATGAGTTGACAATCCTCTAACGGGCGCGCATCAATTCTTCAAATCTATAAAAAGGGGACAAAGAAACTACCGTGGGCCAAGTAGCAAAGAGCATTGGTATAAAAGAAATTCTCGAAGATGGTGCACTGTGTTCTGTTATGTCAATTGCTTTATGGCGACCGGCCACTTAATTCAAGTACTGTCTTCACGAATCATATCAAATGAGCGGTTGTGATTATGGCTGCCACTGCAGCAATGGCAATCAAGGATGTATTAATCACATCCTTCGAACAATACCAAAGGCTTCCGCGATTCAAACTCCCGCTACACTTAATGAAAGTTGCCTTGACGGCAAATCCACAGGGCTCGAAACTCTTGTTTTAGCGACTGAGAAGGAGTCGGGAGCCTCTATCAAAAGATTCAGGACCTTTGTCATTTGTTTGTTGAGTACAGCAAAAATTTAGGTGTAATTCTTTTGAAGCTCTTCCTCGTTTGGTGTGGTATGGGATGATAATGTCCATGCAACGGCTGGCATAATGGACTCCAAGTCGAAGCCGGATTCCGCTGATACGAGGCAAGCGAAAGCACCTAATATGAGGGAAAGAAAACAGGTTCATGCCATTATTATTTGGATTTGTTGGGCTATAAATTGTGATTCTCGTGAATTCGGATAGCTTGATTGTATGTGATAATTGAGAAAGGAGGGATTATCTATCGCTTTCTTTGGTTATTGACATAAGTGGAGATCGCCGCCTTCTAACCGGACACTTCATTTTCTTGTCTTCTACCGTAACTAATACGAGAAATTCGAGATCCAGCCATATGTGGACAATTAGCTGGATCATGTGATGCTCCTTAGCTTGATGATCAGGGACCAGGGCTATGGGTTAATGTTTTGGACTGTAAAAACATGATTTAAATAAAGGATAGGCGCGCAAGTGCACCCCACTTTTTTCCTCAAAGCTGAATTATTTCAAAGTGTTTATTCTGTTGTGAATGAGCCTACTGTTTATCTAGAGCTTACCTTTGTAATCATCTCGGCGGGCGCAGAATACGGATAAGTGGCGAGTTCTGCGGACTTGGGCGGAATAAAATTCTACTCATTTTGCTCAATGTCTCGTTTTACAAATATGATAGCTTAAGGAAAGTCTCTTTACCTTGATTATTTGGATCAATAGTTAATTTGTGCCTTTGTAAACCTCTTCATGTAGGCATTACAATGGATTACAATTTGCGCTCAGTTCAAAGACGGAATTTTGTGCCCTCCGACGCATGATACACTACTAAGGCACAACTCGGCATTATCCTGAGTGAGGCTTTTCAAATGCGTGAATCATTCATTGCAAGTTCTCCAAATCTTTACATTTTTGATGACTTCGTGTTTTTGCAATGAAATCAAGCCCCATCACTAAAACAGATGTACATCATTTAGATTTCACCCGTGTCCAGACTCAAGACGTCTATGATTGGGCTCAAGACTATTCCAAAGAATTAAAATTGATTGATCACAGAGTCCTTCGAAAGTTGGATTTTTTTTTTCATAGTAATTCTCATTTTCAAAAACTGAAAAATGGACGAGGAAAGCTATTGTGAGTAGATTGCTATACAACCAGACCCGTTTATTAGAATTTCATCTTTTCGACCTATATATTCTGGAGGACCAGGTTCATTAATCAAGTATTGATGATACTGATGGCCTCAATTTAGCCACTTGAAAATGTGAATTCTTGTATACACCATCGTTATGTATTACTGTGTCTGTATGAACAGTTCTTGTGACACACGATACAATATGCCACAGAACTGTTGCCAGCCAGTTGTCATATTCGGTAAATCGGCTCTGATTTAGTAAGAATCAAAAAATTAACAAACAAAGTAGAAAAAAATACATAAAAGAGCTTTACCCTGATTCTGATATTTACCCACTCCTTTATTGATATATTTATTTGTATACTTACCAAGATTAGTTTCGCAATTGTGCACTGAAAATGCCAAGTTTCCTCTGAAAAGGATATCTCCCGGGTCATCTGAAAGAGCACTCATACGAGCCGACCAAATTACGAGATTTCCCGGACAAGTCAATCGATGGATGTCGTGAGTATAGAATTTCAAAGTATCAGTCTATTTTCTGTTTCCTTTGCCTCAGGTATGGTTCCAAAGCCGACTTTCTAACACCTTGACTTGGTGCAACAGGGGCTGCATTGATGAGAGCAGCAATAAGAAAAAGAAGAAATATACCTCTCATAACTAGACGTCTCTTTTTTGAATGTGATCACACTATAATTTCGAAACGGGCTGTGATTCGTACTTATACTATGTAAGTTCACACTCTCGTTTTCCGAATTAGGCCATTTAATTTCGCAACAATAGCTTCATCACGGGGGTCGGCCGAGCAAGACAAAACCATTCGCGGCCAACTACGCGTGACTTCGCCGTGAGCGAGCAGTTCGTAATATATCAAATGATCCAACGTTCAAATTTCTATAGAATATATAGTTTTCGCCCACGGCTAAGGTAAGCGGCATCCTTCAATACATATCTGTTCCTTTTTTTTTTAAAAAAAAAGTGGAAGAATACCTCGAACTATCTAAGCAGTGAATATGGGTTTAAGAGCTGGAAGTAATCTCACCGCACATCGTGCAGGGGTTGTGTGTTTATGCAAGATAACAATATGCGCAAAGTAAAAGCCTTCCATGTCGATAGGCAGCAAAGACCGTAATTAACAAAATTGTTGGTAGCGTGGCGAAAGAACTACAGTTTTACTAATGAATATACGCGCGTATTTATTCATATCAAAGTATGTTTATGCGTCAATAACACCCTCTCTCCAACTTGCAATGTGCTTTTTTCTCTCGTTTTCTCGGGCTTCAAGTGATCCACCCAATTCGCCATCAACCATCTCGTCAGTCACACCGGAGGATATCAAAGAGTTCCAGGTGCGCAATCTTTCAAATCCGTTCCGAGCCATTTGGTAGTCCAAGAAAGCCTTTTGAATTCTCTCTCTGCTTGTGGCAACAAATGGGCCATGCTGTACGATCTTTTGGTCTAAGATCTTTCCACCAATCAAAACAAACTCGAGTTCCTCGGTTTCTTTCTCAGAATACTCACCAACAATGCGATCTCCACCAGGGTGGAAGAATACATTGTCGTATTGAGACGCTTTACTGCTTTCCTGCAAAATCAAGTTCTTTCCTTGCAAAACGTAAAGGAAGAAGTTAAAATCCTTCGGAACATCTTGTGAGAAATGAGAGCCAGGCTTCATCACATAGTGGTAGTATTGAACAGGAGTATAAGCCAACTCCTTGAGCAGCTCGACGCCGTAACTTTTTCCGGAAATGACACGAACATGCACCTTTCCGTCTTGTTGATCAACTGTGGGCACTTCCCACGTTTTAAGGTCCCTATACCTCGGTTCAACCTCCTTCAAATTTTCGGGTAAATCAACCCATAACTGCAAGCCGATGTTCGGCGACCCGTCAGGGTGGATGACAGGCATTTCACTATGCACGGTACCTTTTCCTGCAGTCATAAATTGTAGATCTCCCTCCCTTAAAACACCCTTAGAGCCCGTGAAATCTTCGTGGGCAAAGGCACCTTTGATCATCAAAGTCACCGTTTCTTGGCCCAAATGGGGGTGCTCAGGAAAACCGCCGACACCACTCGAAGAAAAGTGATCGAAGAGAAGAAAAGGACTGAAGTTTCTCATTTTCATATTTCCGATCGATCTTCTTACTGTGGCACCGACACCCTCTGACTGTTCGATACCGGGTATGATAGTCTTGATAGTTCTCAAAGTAGAAGTAGACATTTCTTGTGTTGTTACTGCTGTTCTGATAGTGCTGAAAAGAAATACGATCCGAATGAGAAATGCGAGGAAGTGCATCTATTTATGGTCCGAGAATCGAGGAGGGATAGCACTGATTAAAAATCAGAAGTCAGATATGTGTAAAAATTACTCCCACATTACAAACCAGTGAAAGAAGGATGCATAATTTGTACATGAGTTCAAAGTGCGTTTAGTAATCTTGACTAACTCCACATATTTGACTGTTGTATGCAAACCATTTGCCAAATGCAAGAATTTACGCGCATTGCTGATGTTAGCCGATGATTTTCTTCACAGGCTCATGACAAAAGATGGTGTAATGGGCCGGGCCGCATCATTGGCGCGTGAAGGTGATTTGTATACAGGCAGATTTATTAGAAGGCTCGGCTCAGTGCCTGATCTTGCTGAAGTATATAAGTGATTCTTCTTTTTGTATTTGAGTTCGAGCTTGCTGGTCCTTGGTGAAAAATGAGACGAAGGAGCACGGTCTGATCAGCCCTTTTATGCTAAGATTTGATTGGGGCGCAGTTTGCTAGCTCCACTTTGAGTTTACAATGCGGGCTCAAGTCCGAGGACCCGTTCTTTGGTACTAATTATGGGTCGAGATCACCACTCGATAATTACCGGGCAAGGAATGAGAGCCTCGGTCTTTGAACAGTTTCGAGCTTTTCGCCTCTGGCACTGCTCGATTGCCAGCTAAGCTCACAAAGTTAGAGGCACCATGAAACATCATCTATTTACTAATCTTAAATTGGCGTAAATCGATTAGTAGGGCATTGTTGACGTACACGCATACCAGTCAATGCGAATGAAGCGTATCATTGGTGAAACCGTGAGTCGCTCATGTTATTGCAAACCTATTTACTTCATGAACAAATGTGATATAATTTTTCATGGCCCAAAGTAGATTCTTCGCAGAACAAGCGTTATCGTATTTAAAGTGCACCCGTTTGGCAATTAGCCAAGAGATTCTTCCTCAATCCTCTTTTCTACTCCAAAATCATTCCAACTTCTTCTTCAAGAAGGTATCCAGTGACAGTCTGTCCACGCTATTCGTCTTCGACGCACCCCTACCATTCTGTTTCCGTCTCTCCAAAAACTCCTTGTACTTTTGCAAGGTTATTTGCTTTTGTTTGTCCTGAAACTCGTTGACAAATTTGTACTGGGTGTCGGTGAGCTTATCCCAAAAAGTGAAAAATGGCTGTGAGAAATTGTAGCGAAATCCCCAATTCTGATGATGAATATCATGATACAAGGCATTATTTGGAAACAAAAACTGAAACGGATCGAGTGGAAATCTATAGCCACAGTGGTCGTCAACAGTTTTCATGGTTGCGAAAGTATAAAGAGTCAACGCCTCTCGAGGGCTGAGAGCTGTTATAATAGCTGCTAGCCCAGTACCTGCTGTATCTAACAAAAAACCTTCCACTGGGTCGTTATATAGAGCCCCATACGAATAAGGCACGTACAAGCGATGATGCCTTGAGTGAAAGTGACGGTATAAAGTCTTATTCATATGCATTGTGCGATGAAGCCAGTATTGCCACGTGTCAATGATGCACACAGCAAGCGATAAGCGAAGCAATGACCAGCCATACATATACCCGTACCATATAAGCGTATCAGGCACACCGCGGGGTAGCACGTTGTGTTTGATGTTCCACATGACATTGAGTTCATGACCAGTAGTTGGGAGCTCGTCAAAGCGATACACGCAATATCCCACTACCGTCTGGATTATGTGCTGGATGACGACATCGTATAAGACATCACTGAGAGAAGCTTTGTTGCGTGCCTCTTCCTCCTCGCTCGGATGTATGCGGTATTTCTCGGCTAGTTCATACACATCTATTATATGAAAAAATGAGGCATAAGCCCAATATGCTATCACGGGAGAAAGAATCGCCAAAACTCCGTCCAGGATTCCAGGAATGAGATCTGGTTTCTTAATGGCGAACGCCATGGGTTCCTGGGGTGATGCGAGCATCGATGAGAAGTTTAATGGAGGTTGTAACATGTTGAAGATACGATACAAACCAACGGCGTGCCAAGTTAGTTCTATTTCTTGATTGTTGTAACTTGAGGTCTCAGTTGACTCAATACCAAAAAAAGCTCGGAAATGCTGTACTCGAACGTATGCGTATGAACAATTTCGCGATGACGGTATTATTGCTTTTGTGATGGGCCGAGTTTTCCTGTATTGAGGTTTCCCCCACGTCTATTTAAAAACGAGAAACCAAAAAGTTGAAAGGCTCGAGGCGGCGAAAATCTTTGACTGGGCAGACAATGGACTTGTTCAGCAGAGAGATAATTATTTTGAAACCAATGCTTCTCAGAAGTCCTTTGATTCATGATATTGGTAGCTCGAACTACTCATAGTTGCGGTAGCTTGTCCGAGCGCGGTGGCCCACAAAAAGACATGCATCCGATTGGTTTATTGAATGCTCTACTCATAAATGTGCGTTAGCATTGCTGATCACAATGTGCATATGTCACTACGATAATTAAAAGAAGAAGTGAAATTCTAGATAGCTTGTGCTTCGGAAGTTTCTATCAATTTGGGTACTTCTCAACTCTCCGGTGTCGCGGCAAAATGCATTAATCGGTCCACTTTGCAGCCACGACCCACAATTTTTATGCTGGTGTGAAGGTCACGTATATTAATAATTGATCTGGAAGTTTTATTCCCTAAAATTGACCTCGGAAAATCTAACCGGAATGTGGATATTGCCCGTGTTAAATTTTAAGTTTCGCTCAATTCCGGCCAGCGACTTGCGGCAGGGGCACGGTCTCGCTTAAAATATTCACAAGACAAGCGCATCCCAAGATCTTGCTCTGCATTCTCACTGGGGTGAAATTAGATCAATTTTTTTAGCCCTAAACTGAGTTCTATTAAGGATAGCCCTCATTACGTGATGCCTGAACTGAACCCATGGTGGCATATTAGGTGAATGTTACAGCACAAAAAAGCATTCGGATCATGCATTACTCTCTGGGAATTGTATCATCGCACCCATTTTTTCTTCGGTCATTATATGAAAATCTTGTCCCAGAAATTTTGCGATTCATGAAAAGCAAAGATAGTTCATCATGCTAAAGCAGCTACTAGGAAATGAAATTAGGATCAGCCTCTGAACATTTTCTTCAGAACAGCCGAAACGATAGAAGATGCCAGCTCCTGTAGCAATCGCCCTGCCCGTACTCATTCGAACCGAATTTTGAAAAACAAACTTCTGGAAAATTGAAGCTTTGGGAGAGGGGGTATGGAGCTCTTAAACTTGAAGATTCATGCAAGATGCATGTTTTTAGCAGTTTATTGTTAATCTCGTCGAGCAAACCGTCGCCGATCCCAAGAAAATATTTCATACTCAGATCACGTGACACGTATTCATCAGCAGCCTTATTTACATAGTTGGGCCGCACCAAACCGAAGTACAATTTATATCACTGAGTTCACATAATGTCCAAGCAGAGACCTAGCGGAGAAGACATATGGGAAAATGGCTCCGAAAAAATAGTATGTACATAAGATTACTTAATCATCTGTCCCTAAGCGAGGCAAGATACTGACATCTGCAGAATATTGAGCTTTTAACCCTCACTTATGGATCTGTTGTAGCACAGATGTGCCGGGATTTTGATCGGAACTACCTTGAAGTCAACCAACAATTGGACAAAATGGGATACAATATAGGCGTTAGACTAGTTGAAGAGTTTCTTGCAAATACAGGTGCTCAGAGATGCTCGACTTTTCGAGAAACGGCAGATATGATTTGCAAGGTCGCATTCAAGATGTTTTTGAACATCACGCCAGCGATAGAAAACTTTTCACAAGATGGAAAAAGCTTTTCGATTGTGCTTCGTGAAAACCCTCTCTCGGAATTTGTCGAACTTCCTGTTGCCCTGGACCCTAAAATTCAGAAAG
>JAKTWD010000742.1:0-24108 GCA_030581935.1 Metschnikowia corniflorae
CGGGAACGATTCTCTGGTCTCAAAATATTTGAGTTTGTACTTTGGATCCAGAGCGGTGGCGACATAGAAGATAGCCCTGTCACCAAAATCTGAAAACAGGCGAACTCAGATTTTTCGATTCATTGGAATTGAATTTAGCCTGTGAACAAGACTCATCCGAAGAGATACCCGTCACCGTAATTGAGCACGCAGAATGTGAAAGTAGGCTTAAGAGAAGGCGGCGTGAATGAGGCGAGTTGTTCTCGTTTATTTCTTATTCAATGAACAAGCGACGAGCAAGTGAGTATCACAAAATTGACGGCCGTGAACACGTGCATGTTAGGTGCTTCTGCTTAGGGCTTTGACCCAATATCTGAACAAGATGTGCAGCACTGGTTAATGAGCGCCTCACTGAAGAAAGACCTTATAAGACCTTATAAGACCGTGAAAATCGTACAAAACTTTAAAGTAAAACATGTTACGAAACAATTACGATTTACGTAAATGGGTGTGGTCGTAATCGTAAATCGTAGTAGTAGTTTTCTCGCGTAAAGGCGTACTTTTCATAACGATTTACGCAACATTACGCCAGCGCGTAACGCTGGTTGGAATACTGTTATGACAGATCATCATCACGCACGAGGAAATTACCGGACATCGGAATGAAAAAAATCAGGTAGAGTTTACGTAAAGTTAAACACGTGCTCGAAGACATCAACGCATTAGACAATATTGCCGACATGCCCACCTAAGCCTTGTTTCTCGATCTAATCGTTTTGACAAAACTTCTCGCTGTAACGTCGCCGGTGGGTGGTGCGCCGGTCGGTGGTAGCACCGGTGAGTGGTGAAATGCATTCTCCCTAGCGAGGCTCAAACGTGATTTCAAAACTCAAAAAAGCAAAACCATATTTTCCTTGATTTCAACTCATACACATCGACAGCTCTTTTCAGAGAATATCATCACCAGGCTTGTCTCGACATTTAAATGGTGAAACTCACTTTGGCAACCCCAAGTTTCGCGATCGCCCCAATCTCAAGCTAAGCTGGAGAAGTCCTAAGAATATACATTGTTTTTTGTCACATTCTCGATCAAAGCACCTTCGGGCAAAAACCACAAAGCAGTCCGCCACAAAAAGGACCAGAAGAATTTTAGTCAAAATCCAAGGCTCCTATTTTACCACTCTCACTCTTGCGCTATCATTACAAACAGATAGATATGGAGACCCCGGCGACTCCAACACCGGTGCAAGCTGACGAGGAAATCGACATTCCCAGCGGAGCCATTTCTCTAGATCTAGATCTCAATCCGGATCTAGAAGGAGACGACGATAATGACGTGAATGAACTCGATATGAACCAGACACTAGGCACATCTGTAGACTCGGACAATGTGCTGGAAGACGCGAATGGTAAACCCCGTGTTTCTCCCTCAAACCTTGCTGTTTCGTCGTGGACACTACCCTTCGAGGATGCTTTTCATACATTGAAGACTCAGTTCAATGAGGGCGCCAAGCACGAGCCCATATCGCTTGCGCAGCAGAGTAAATTTGTGAACTACGTTGACACAGAGCTCTTGCAGATTCAGCGAAAATTCATCAAGAACCAGTCTGACTCGGTTGTAACGTATACGCCCGACCAGCTCATCCGGGATCTTTCTCCCCTTCTAGATCTCCTCTGGTTTCTGCTTTTGGCCCACGAATCTTTGTTCGGACAAGAGGAGTATTACATAAGGATTATGGGCGATCTCGATGACTGGTTCACGTACTATGCCATTCCTATTTTGAGCTCGGAACAGGGCCGGAACGCTAACTTTCACATTCGTCTTTTCGTCTTTTTTCAAAAGCTAGACACGCACATCTCCTTCCTCATCGATGGATACGCCGCTAAGGGCCGGCTTTCTAAAATGAGTGCTACCGAATTGGTGAGGTTATCGCCCATAGTGATGAGGTTGAGATTGACCATAATCGATAAGTTCGAGCCTTCTAGACAGAGTTTGAGTGCGAAGAGAGGAACTCGCAGTGAGAACGAGCTATTGAATATTCTCGACGTTGAAATTGGAAGATTATTTGAGGGAATCTTGGACAGGCTCTAGTGGTCATATGTTGATGCGATGGCGTCGCCCAACTGGTCACACTGGACCATAGCCATTGGCAAGGAAATGCAAACCCTTAACGCAAATAAAACTTTCACCTTGGTTCCATTGCAAAAGAACATGCGTCCTATCAACTGTCGGTGGGTCTTTGCCAAGAAACACGATGGGAATTACAAAGCTCGACTTGTAGCTAAAGGCTTCACCCAGATACCTGGCGTGGACTATGGTGAGACTTATTCCCCAGTGATTCAGTATCCTAGTCTAAGGTTGTTGGTTGCAGTCAGTGCTAAATCTGAAATGGAGATGCATCATTGTGGTTTCACCGCGGCATTTTTTAAATGGTGATTTGAAAGAGGAGATCTATATGAGACAGCCACCCGGGCCTGGTCAGACGTTAAACGGCTCTAGTCGGACGAGTGAATTTGTTTTGAAATTGAACAAGTAACTCTATGGCTTGAAGCAGGCTCCTCAGTTGTGGAATGAGACTATCCATAAGTATGGGTTACCTTGGACTCCAAACAGTTTGTGAATGAGCCGTGTCTTTTCTACAAGGATATCCAGCAAGGCTTGATTCTTCTTGGCATGTACGTTGATGATTTACAAATTGTGAGTCGTAACAGGCAAGCTGTTGGTGAGACGAAGAAGGCCATAGGTGGTTTCTTTTCTAAGATGAAAGACCTTGGTTTGTCCGAGAGACTTCTCGGAGTCAATCTTGAAGTTCATTCTACGCACACAAAGGTCCATTTATGTGACTATGTCAGAGCCATACTTGGGAATGTTGGCTTTGAGAAAATTGGAAGTGTGAGTGCCCCGGCATCTCAGGTCAATTTGGAAGCGGTGATAGATGGCAAAGAAGATCTCTGTGACGAGACTGAGTATCGTCTGGTCATTGAGAAGCTTCTCTATGCTGTGAACGACGTGCGATTTGATATTGGTGTCATTGTACTGATGCTCTCGAGATATCTTATCGAACCAAAAATCAAACACTCGGAGGCTGCTAAGTTTGTGTCGCGGTTTCTTGCGGGCTCTGTGGAGAATGGTATTACGTTTTATCATGGATCCTCTGCAGAGCTAGCGTCATATTGTGATGCTGGGTGCAATTTTTGGACAGTCCGAGATTTGGATTTGAGCGTGCATACGGCGATGATGAGAGATAAATGGGTTTTTGCTGACGGATGTTAAGTTCAGCAAGACAGCCATCTAAAACATTGCACACCGATTAGCTCGAATCCGGTTAGCTCTACCGATTAGCTCGGACCGCAGGCGAGGCCCTCAGCGTGAAACACGCTGTAGCTCCAAGCACCTTGCCAATCTTTTACAAAAGTTACCTAGTGTGATAACAACACGTTGGTCTTTGGTGTCCGGGTTCTCACATGCTCCACAACGCTTCGGGCGATGCTTAGGCATTCCAGTACTCTCAAAGCTCGCACAGCGAGACTTGGCAATTCTGGCTTGGTAGGTCTCTTGCGTGTCCAGAAATTGTGGTAAGAATCTTCGACTGGTCCCTTATACTCTTTCGGTAACCTTTGTTTCTGGAAAGTTTACCCTTTAAATTTTGATTTTCAAGTGCGCAAGAGCCAACTTTCCCAAGACGCCTCGAAGTCCTTTATACATTCGATACATGTATAGGATCTGTCAGGACCCCGAAGACTTCGGATCAAGTATTCGAGAGTCATACTCAATTGCCGAGCGTTTTGTGGCGCGGCAAGATTCCAACGCGTTCGGGGCTTGCTGTCGGTGTGGACGTCTCAATGCGACATTCGAGTTCGGCGAGGACACTATCACTTACAGACAACAATTCGGCGCCCGAGAAGCTGCTTTAGACTGTCTTCATTTCATGAGTCGTATGCTTGACCAATGATATTTCACGCGGAAATCAATCTTGTTTTCGGTGTCCCGACGCTTGTATCACAATGTACTTTTTGTACTGGTACTTTAACACAGCCCACATCAAGAGGCTGTAAAAGATGAGTTGAGTGAGGCGGCATTTCGAGAGGTATACTTTTTTGTTCGTGACGACACTGGAGACTCATCAGTTGTATGGCGTTCATAGCCATCGACTATCAACAGTCGGAGGGTTCCTTTCAGCGAAGTCACCCACACTCATTCCCCAGATTAAATCGATGCTAGGTTATTTTTTTCCCAGTTCGCCGGACAAAATGAGGTCCGGTCTGGTCAGCACTCGACACCACATATCGAGGACCGACCATCCCATCCAGAAAGCCAGTCTCGTTCACGTTATGAACATCATCTTCATCGATGCCATATTCAGTCTTGGTCTTGATCACAAGGTCGAACAAACTGGTGTTTTCTTGGGTCTCCGCTAACGCAAGCTCAACATCGTGGCCTCTCAAGCGCCCAAGATCAAGCACAGGTGGTCGCTAACGAATTTGCTGGGCGGACCCCGGCCTACCTTTTCCACAAGATCGTCGTCTCGCTAATTCAGTCGAATGGCACTCCAAAACCTGCCTTGAGTCTCAGTCTTGCTACTCCCCAAGGTCTTGATTATTAACGGCACGGCCAATTCACCCCCGACTATCCCAAATACTGGTCTTGTCACCCCCACGGCTTATGAGGTATATCAGTCACTGCCAATACACCCCCACGGTCTATTAGTGATCTTTCAAGTATATTTGCTTCTTCCCGATATCCTCCAAAGCTGGGGCATGTGCAATCGAGTCCCTCTTGAGGACATTGATTACAAGCGCCTACTCTTCCAAATTGGTCAATTTCCACTGAGGGGTGTGCATTTCGGCCCTGAAGGATACCCCTGTCTTCGATCGTTATATCGAGGGGGGTCACCTAAACAGCATTGCTCTTGAAGTTCAGGTACTAATGACCATTTTGAAAAGCCCGATCACCGACGGCTATCCAGCCCTCCCGCTCAAGCAAATCTTTTCGCAAGTTTTCCCTCTTGGTATCATGCAGGGTAGAGAAGGTGAATATACTTTCTTGAAATGACGCCTGTCGCCTGCGTGCCCGAGCACACCGTTGTCCGAGCACACCGGTGTCCGAGCACACCGTTGTCCGAGCACACCGGTGTCCGAGCATACCGGTGTCCGAGCTAACCAGTGTGCACGTTAGGTGTTGTTAACCAGCACCAGTAACAGAGACGCGTAATTGAAACATCAAAATCAGAGAAGTGAATACCAAGGTTTATCCACTACCAAACTCTCATATCAAGTTTCAAATTGACTATCGCTCTCACTCATACCATCCAAGAAGAATCATCACTGGTGCATCGGTCTCAGAACACCACCCGCCAGAGTTTTCGAATTCATACGCTACGCACACGTAGCTACGCGGCATAGCGTTGAATAGGAAATCGCTGCGTAGCCACTTTCGTGGCGTTGGAGAAGGATTCTAGTGTCCGCGTTGAAAATCATCAAGCCATATTCCATTAGGACTAGCGAGTCTCAAGTGAATCGATGCAGCTACTAGTATTGGCTGATATAAGCGAGCTTCTGATTAAGGAAAATCCCCACAATTGAAAGACGCAAAACGTGCATTGGCCACGGAGTGCTGCATAGGTATGAACGGCGACTTTCTCATACGAACTTTTCATCTTCGGCTTGGGCGTCCTAGTCGACCACCTGCCCCGAATCCTCTTCTTGATTCTGTGCAGAAATGAATTGAGGAAGTTAGGTATCCTGTTCCCCTTCGATATCCGCATCTTCAGCAAGCATGTCGTCAGCCGTGGCCGTCCCTCGTGACCTAGGTAATGCCAATTTCATTACCGAAAAGACAGAAGCCGACCTTTACTATTTGTAAGGAAATTTTCAGCTCGGGAAAGAAGTGTCTCTGGAGGCGCTGACAAGGCAGGCCTGGGAAAATGGTCCTCGCCATGCGCGATATTATCTGAGGATATAATCTGAGAACGATTTTTATGAATCATGTGAATGTGAAGGACTTCCATAATCATATCGGCATGACCACTTAGATGCACTTGAGTGAAGTGCTTGCTCCAACAAATACCACCTACCCAACCTACACAACCAAAAGTGCATCGTGAAGGTTGTACGAGAATTTTACCTACGAAGGGTTCGGGAGCACCAAGGAGGTGTCCGCCTTTCTTCCCTCCTGGCGAGACAAGCATCTCGGGCCTTGAGCCCACTCTATTAAACAAGTTTTGGGCGAGAAGTTCCCATGAGGAATCATACTCAAAACCCCAGACTTTTAACAAGGTGCGTCTCCACAATATAGGGGAGAGCAAAAGTCTCTTTGATCCCAGTTTAAGTGTACAGTTGTGCGACATACTCTGATCAATCGTGAAGTGGCCTTCTTCTCCTACCTGACGATGAAACTCATCAAGGTCTGGATCCGGTATAAATCCCGTCCACTTTAGTATTACCAAAATGTTGATTGTCTCCCGCAGTGATCATCTTCTTCCGTCCGATAGCATGCCCTTCACCGCGGAGAAAAAGATTCAGACGGCGAGAACATTGCTGGAGTACATAAAAAGTTTCTTGCCATTTCATAGATGACGGGAACGTAGCTTTTCGAGATCGGTAGTATTGTGAAATGTTTCAATCCTCATCTTGTCTCTTTTCGTCTAGATACAGTAGCACTTCATTTTATTTTGCGACCGAACCGTTCTTCATGAAAACATCTGGTAATGATGGATACCAATCTGAGCCATCATTGGTTTTGTTTTTTCCTTGCATGAAGTGCGAGCTTCTGCCTCTTCTCATGGTCCAAAATAGTTCAAATATAGCTTTTTGGTCGGCTTTTGAAAATTTGATGGTAAGCCATGTCTCATGAGATAGTGCAGTCTTAAACGAGGATCAAGCTTGCCGCGTTCTAAACATGTTTTGAGGGTTCAATATTACAGAACCGGAAAGTGTAGTGTTTGAGTAAATGGCACACGCTTTTGAAACTTTCACAGCGAGTAAGAGTTGGGTCTCCTTGAATTGTGGAATGTTGTATCCCTCGAGCAAGGAAAATATATGTGCCACTTGTAGTATTGCCAACCTGCTGTCTAATCCCTCCTTAGGGCTTTTTCATTGAAATTCAGAGAGGCCAAGTAAGGTGCAGAATGTATCAATGAATTCCCAATATCTTTCATCTATATTCAAGGAATTGCATTCAAGCTCTTTTCTTTGACTCCTCTTTGCCGATAAACTCGACAAGTGGGATTTTCCATTGGCTCAAACCCAAAGATTGGGGAAATGCAGACATTTGTCTGGGGGGCTAATGAAAAAAGAAGCAGGGTCGTACAGAAGAATAACAAGACGGAGGATCCCTGAGCTACGCTCCAAGTCCGTCATTGTTGCCTTCTGTCGCCTCGTCACCGGGAAAAACCACCCGAAGCCAATAGATACTTCTGGAGTACCTGATCTGCGCCGGCACATTCATCGACTGTCGCATTCTTATCATCTTTTTGGTATTTGCCTTAGATCTGAGATAAGACGTTCTTGAAACCACTGATCTTCTCGGCTGAGAAGCTCTCGAAAATAGCCAGTTTATACCGGGGATCGAGAACAAAAGCAATGTAAAGGATCTTGTTTTCCATACAATTTTCATCATCAACAAGTAATGTTCAAGCGGATTTCAACTCGCCTCCTTCAAACTGAAAGCAATGAAAGATTTATCTCTCAGGATGTCCTTCTCCTTCGCAGAAGACTATTCATGTAAGACTCCACAAATTAAGGGGAGTGTATGATTGAGCGTGGGAAATGACGAAGCTGGAAGAATTAAGGCGCACGAAGAACTTCAAAGACATCCCAAAAGCATTCAAGTACTTCCAATCTTCGGAGGCAACTCGCTGACAAGACACCTTCAAGAGCTTCGCTTTATGTGATAACGGCGTTGCGTAGCGTAGGCGTAGGAGCGTAGCGTAGGCGTAGGTGCGTAGCTACGTGCAAGTCTACGCTTTATTTACGCTACGCTACGCTAGGCACATCTTGAACAACTCTGCCACCCGCTGCCACCCGTGCACCCTCCCCACACTAGGCGCGTGTTTCATGATGAAACAACACCCATTTTCTCTGAAACGACAACTAAATGTGGCCTTTTGCATCTGGAGACAAGAGCTCGGCGGAGCTAGATAAGCAGCTTCCGGAGAACCTCAAAGGGTTCTTCAAAGAGGCAGATCCATCACTCAGAAGAAATGACAATCATGAGGATCCCCGCGACGCTCAGGTGCAAAAAGTGCTAAATCGTCAGAGCAAAACATATAACGACGGGTTTGAACAGTACAAAAGATCCGAAACCGCACGGAAGGTTGCACATATAAACTGCTCTGAGTTGCAGCAGGCTGTGGTGGAATGTTACCGAGGCTGGCTGTTCTTGGGAAACCAGTGTTCGGAAGAAATCATACGTACCACCAAATGCATGGAGATCCAGCAATCTGCCTTGAAACGACTCCGATACGACGACTGCTATAGTGCCAAGCACTGTGCTAGTATACGTGCGTTCACAGACCAGCTTTTTACTGCTCATTTTGGGCAGTTTGGAGAACACATCAACGATGAAACGACAGTGAGGTTTGATGGTGATGTTGACGAGGCATTTGCTGCAGTATGGAACTGAAATGAGATGAGATGGGCAATGATGTGAATCGAAAGTGCCTGAATATTGGCAATGTCAGTGTGTTTCAAGCGCCGGTTCCTGTCATGTAATTATTGCGGCTCATTAGTTGCGCTTTTCCTGGAATCGTTGAGATGGCAATGACAGTAGGATTGGTTCTCTCAAATGCTGAAAATGTGGTCCTTGAAAGGAAAGATGTGGGATGTATTTCAGGTCTTTTTCGCGGTGTGATGAGATGGAAGGTTCGACTATACGCGAGATTATGAGATCCTCCAAACATGAATGCGTTATCGTCTACAGCTGGGCATTATTTGCTGTTGCATCAAATGAAAGGATCTTTGAACATGATCCACCGACTTTCGAGTGGATGCAAATTTTACCTTTCTTGTTTTGACCCACATCGTCTGCTGCCCAACTGAGCTGAACCTCCCAAACATCTCTCAAAAGACAATTCGCATAATCAGTTCCACAAGTCACAGAAACCTGGCTGTGTCTCAACATTGAAACTATGAATGGATAAAAGACAACGGATTTGATGGTTCTGGTCCATTCTGAAGCTCGCTCAACAAAACATGAACGGTTCTCCAAAACAACGGTGGAGTTACAGTGCCACCTATAAATGCGTACAAATCCACAAGAATGTCCTGCTTCTTCCTCTGTACGCCAGAATGTTTTCTTACACTAACACCACGATTATTCTAAGCAGTTGGATTTGCCTCTCTATGGCCTTGACCATAGACAAAGACACGATCCAGACCACAAAGCTCAACGGCACTATTGAAGATCTTCACGTCGAGCATGATATTTTCTACTTGATGCTCAACGCAGTTGCGTTGAACGTGACGGGCGATTTGACCAACCAAGGGCGGACATACGTCATTAACACCAACACATGGTTGAGCGGTAATGTCACCGTGACCGGAAACAAATTCATAAATCAGGGCACGCTAGTCTTTGATGCCACCAAAGCAAACAAGCCAGCACAATTGCAGGTAGCCGTCTCAGGCACTTTTCAGAATTACGGCAGTCTCTACCTCGGGGTTGCAGGTGGATGGAACCAGAAGCACTCGTTTAACATTTGTGCAAGCGAGTATTGGTACAACAAGGGCACTCTTATTTTCGAGAACACCAAAAAGAGTCCAGCTCTTGTTGACATTAGGTCCAGTCGCCCGCATTCTTTTCGAAATGACGGTGTGATTTTTTTGAAAAACGTCGCGTGGATGCAAGACACGAGTGTCATTGGGAACGGTTGTGTTGTGTTGGATGCGAGATCGTCTCTCCATGTGAAGTCTTTCGCCGAGAACGTCAGATATCACTTCTCAGTGGAACAGACCATCTATATGAAAGCGAGCGATTCTGTGGTGTATTTTTATACCGAGTACCCGATGACTCAGACATCTATTCCTGAGTATCATATCGTCGGATTCAGTTTTGGAAAGACCTTCCAATTCGATATCTTCTATAGGGGTCACGTGTACGATCCCACAACAGGCATTCTCAGCGTGACTTTGGGCAACAATGTGGTGAAGCTTAATATTGGTTTTGGATATTCAATCCTGAGTTTTCATGCGCAAGAGGAGTTTTTGGGCTGGGCACTCTACTATCATGGCGAACACCCGTACGACATCCCGGATGTGTGTACGGGAGATGAGAACTTTTTTGATGTCTTGTCCTTGACCCAATATAATCCACGATTTGAGATGGGTGGACGGGTCAGTGTCTCCAGGTCTTTTCGGACTTTCCTGTCGTATGAGTAAGGGAATAAGATAGCTTTATTGCAGGTGTTTCCCGATGTAATTTGATGAATGTTGGAGCGAGCCTCCAGAGGTACTTAAGTTCCCCTTCTGACCAAACTGCTGGAAAAATTGAGCTGATCAAAATGTTCCTTTTGTGAATGTTCCTGTCCTTGTAGTTCGCAAAATCTGGAACCGAAAAAGTTCAACTGGTACAGTGTGCGTTCAGTCGCAAGATAAGTGACCAGTAGTCTCCATCAATCCTTCTGAATTATTTGATACTCAAAACATTTCGAAAGTGCTGTTCATTTGCGAGACAGTCCTGATCAAAAAGAGATGCTTTTAATAGGTTGTTGAGCAGACATGATGGTCATAATGGTGGGTTACATCGTTTTGCTGACGATGTCGTTCCTCGGAAACACAACCTTCTCAGAAGTTTCCACATATTGAGTATCGAAATTTAAATGGATAATGAGCCATTCCACCAACCTTTCGTTTTGCGTAGTCTGTGCGTAATTCGGCAACCATGTACGTAATCTTCATTACGCATTGCGCAACGTTAAAGCGGGCCTCTCACCACCTTCAGCGTATCGTCTTGCGTAATGCGTAATCGTGTGTAGTAGATTCTTGAGGATGAACCGATTCTCGTAATCGCCAATGAAAGACAGGATGTGGTACATGACTCTAGCAAAAACGCAGGGAATGGCATACAAATGCAATTCACAGGGTCAAAGCGGGCAATTAAATGTCACCGTACTGAGAACGGGTTCCAGAGCATGCACCAAATGTGCACCTGCGAAGTTGCCCCAATCTGAAAGTCTCAAGTGTGTATTGGAGCAAACTCGTAATCAGTCGATCACCGCTGTGCTAGAAGCCAGAAACGAAGAATATGGAGCCGTTTTGAGGGATGAGCACATGTACCAAGTTGCGTAAGTGAGAGGTGGGCCACGCATGGTCTGAAAAGTCTCAAAATCCTGAGGAATTAATCTTCTCAGGTTGGCAAGTTGGCGACATTGTTTCTAGAAGAAGTATCCGAATATCCCCTATCTCTATCAAGATTTCGGCAATTTTTCAGTCCAGTGGAAGAGTGTCTGAGGAAATGAATTGTCTCAACGAGTTGCCGAAGTTGACATTGAAGGTCGGGGAGCAAGCGAGCCAGAGAGACAACGAGAGCGGGGAAAGTCTCCACCAACGTTGTTGTCGCGGACCCTGAATTATGAATGTTGTCATGGTATAGTGAAAGGATTGAACAGATGTCCAAAGCTCCTCAAACACATTGATGAGTGAAAAAGTCTGCCACGGTCGTTTGTAGTGCAGCCAACTCAGCATTTACTGTCAAGCCACCACAGTTTGCAACTTTGATCTCCAACTCACCGAAACATCATAACGGAGCCACTTCGAGACATACACATAGGCTTTGTCACTAAATTGCACTCAGCATCACAACGCAACACTGAGCTTGCGATGGGCGCATGATACATCCTAATACCATGCTCCACAGAACCCATAAAATAACGTCAACCAAAGCTAGTAGCCTCCAAGTGGTTGATCATTTGAATGAAGCCTTCAGTTACAAGTCGACACAGCCGCTCAAAGAAGATCATCTTCTGCATCGTCCATAAATTTCCAAATGAGGCGTGTAACCTGTTCTCCACTTCTCCAAGATATCGGTGTCAACATCAGTCGTTAGCCTATTCGTACTGGCGACTCGTGTAGTGCGACTCAGCTGCCGAACACTCGGCTTCCGAACACTGATCCTCTTCCCTAAGAAAAAAAAAAATAATTTCTTTCTATCGTCGCGCGTGCTTCGAGCGATCCACCCGCTCTTTGCTTGCTTAACGCTTGCTAGGAGCACCCAGACTTGTAAACCCCGATGGAACTGACTCAGCAAAAACACCGGGTGTCATCCCTGTTTCCAAAGTCACCATCCTCAACTCAGTAAATCCGGCCATTCCTCACTTGAGGATCCCATTGCTCAAGATAGCTGCAAACATTACAGCTTCCGGCCAAAAGATCAAGGGGACGGCTGTGTGCAATGACAATCACCGTGCCCTCTCCTGGAACAAAAGAAACAATAGGAACAACATGGACATACCGCGAAAAACGGTTCACAATTCGTTGAAAACATACAACGAGTTGTCATGTCCCTCAAGATGATGAAATGGGCCACATGAATCAACATGAAGAATTCTCAAGCTTTTCGGCAGTACTATTGGGATGGAGCGCTTGCTTTCCCGAAGAAATGAGTATCACAGTGAGGCATGGGCACATGAAACACATTCTTCAATCGCAAAGTCTTCTTCGTCTTTCAAACTGGTCCCGACCTGGATGTCCAAGCTTAGCATGCCACTCCAAAGATAATGCGGATGGTCTATTCTGTAGAGAACCATACCAGAAAGTCCACTCACAGGCAACTCATCACTTGATTCAACATCAGCGCCCTCAATCACATCGTCCACAACACCCACCTGTGCTACAAGCTGATTAGACCTTGACAAATGGAATGTTGGCATCACAGGTTTCTCCGATAATGTAAATTTGACATTATCATCAAACTTAAGCACCTCCACTTGCACCTCCGGAGTACCATTGCACACGTGTCCAATGGTTTTCCCAGTATCAAACGAATAAGCTCGTCAACGACAATCCCATAGTGAAGTGAGATGAACAAAATGTACTCAACAAACTCAACAAGCCAGCATTCAATTCGTAATGATGAAACACACCTCTGAGACCTCCGACTGAACCGACTTCAAACGGACTTTCATATCACCTGCTTTTTAAGCGTCTCTCCACCATAAACTTCTGAAGTGTTGGAGAAAAACATGTGATAAAGGACTCCGAGAATCTTATCTCAATCACCTTCCCTGTGGAGAGAATGTCTTGTGGTGTACCACGGAAACTTCCCAGGAACCGGTCTTTGTCATCAAGACAGAAGACTTTATTCTCTCCCGCTTTCAACAGAAAGCTTTTCATGAAGTTCCGTAAAAACTCGGGAGCATCTGCTTCTTACCTTTCTCAAGAAGGAAAGGGTCCTAGTCAGTAAAGTTATGGTCATTGGTGCTGATAACGGCACGCATCGTTGGAAATGCCTCAAAATCCCGCGGAATCAATCTTCTCAGGTTGCCAAGTTGGCGACAATGTTTCTAGAAGAAGTATCCGGATATCTCCTACCTCAATCAAGATTTTGGCAATTCTTCAGTCCAATAGAAGAGTGTCTGTGGGGATAAATTGTCTCAAAGAGTTGCTGAGGTTGACTTAGAGGTCGGGGAGCAAGTAAATTAAGGAGATTGTCGACCCTGAAGTATGAATGTTCTCATAGAGTGTATTGTAAGAATTGAACAGATTGTCCGATAACGTAAACTCCCCTTTTCTTCCCCACATACGTGCAAACAGGTCGTTACGTCATTGCACACGGCATATAATGTCTTGTTCTAAGATACCGTTGAGATCGGCAGTCTTGACATATATTTGATTGAGCAACGCCATATGATTTGAATGAAAACAATCCAGAGGTTCGGAATGCACTTGCGATCATCGAATTAATGGAAGCCTTTATGTGTTCTCGTTTCAAGATGGAAAAGCAGATAGGATCAAGAGGCTGAAGTCGGTGAGAAGTAGGCGGGGCGTCCACTAAATCTAAATCTTGTGTCTATCACATTCTTTCTTGAACTCGGGGGAAAATGACTTCCATGGCCCTCAAAAAGCCGTAGACGGTATTCACCCACTCTGCGAGAAGCTGACTGAGAAATTTTTGCCGCAAGGGCGAAGACTAGTCTAACACTAGTATGAGTAATAACCAGAGCAAAGGTATCTTCAAAGTCAATACCCTGAATTTGTGTGTAACCCTTTGCCACAAGCCTAGCTTTCCTCAAGGAATTGCCTTTGATCGTGAACACCCACATGCACCCTATGGGATGGACTCCAGATGGGCATTCACAGCATGAAAAGTTGCGTTCTCGGTGAGTGAATTCAATTTTACGTCAGCGGCTCCTTTCCATTAACCATCTACATCAATCCTTATAGCTTCAGCGTAAGAGTTAGGTATAACCGCACTCAAATCTGACAGTTGTGCTACTAGTTCATTGACTTCGGTTTAAAGTGCTTCAACAGAGTCAATGGATGAAACTAAAGTTATCTCACCAGACCCGTCTAGAGCCTCAAAGGTTCTAAACAATTGAACTCTGTTCCATCATCAAACTTATCTATACATTGAATAGAAATAAGTCGTTTGGTGAATGATGGAATATTTCTCCCTCTTGAGATGAGCTTTGGTTCTTCATCGGAAAAAAATAGTCGTCCTGATAGTGTAACCGGCCATCGGTGTCTTTGGCAGGGATACCAAGATTCGGCGCTAATGGAAAACTAAAAGGTGTGGGTACATCGGTAAGATCATCGTCTGAGAAACCAGTAACAACACCAGTATTGTTCTCAGAAATCTCACGTACACAACTATCTTTCATTGTCGAGTCAGAAAACTCCCTCTGGAGTTGGATGGGCTCTGGCAGTCGAAGGCTGCGTTGTTGGGAAGATGGTGTCGAAGGACGAGACTTAGCAGCAGCGAGAGCGTCTTTCCGAAGAAGTGCCGTGAGGTTGAGGTTATCTTTCTCAGACTTTTCTTTGGACTTACCCTTGGACGCGGGTGAATACCGTATGCCAGGTGAGAGATGTAAAGGCGACTTCTGAACACTAATGTGATGAAGCATCATAGGTCCAACCGAAAAATAAGTCGAAGTACGACTTATGGTCATAGAAGTTTGCCTGGGACGATTCAATTAATATGGCGGATCATAGACAATAAAAAAAATTGTGACTATTCCGAGTCTGCGAGCGACCAAGGTGTACACGCCATGAATCGTAGATGGTCCAAATTTGGAAGACTTGAGGGCTCTAGGATAGGTTATATTGGCGAGACAACCAAATGGCAATTTGGGGTAATTGCCAATACGTGATGCACCATACCAACGAGAGATCTGCGTCTCCCAACCCAAGCTTCGCCGAAAACGTCGCGTTAAAAAAAATAAACAGCGTGACGCACGGCTTCGGACCAGAGAAATAAGAGGGACATTAGCATGGAGCAGAATGCTCTCGCTCTGGTATGAAAGTTCGATGTATGCGTTGAACTTTCCGATTCTGGAAAGACAGATGAGTGTCCGAGTGCGTAAGTCGAATACCTGTTTCATGATGGACCTTGAAAAATCGCTTATTTTGAAACTCGTTAAACCATTGTCCAGACAGACTAATCGAGCCAATGCTCTGATTGTAAGTCTGTCTCACATTGAATCACAAAGTTGATGAGAACTTTTGTAGCCAGCCACTTATCCTCGAGAGGAATCGCGTAAACGCATGACGTAAAGCATCAACAATTGTAAGAAGGTTGCTAGGAACCTCCCAATCTTCAAAGACCAAAGGACCTTCAAGAAAACGAACCTCCAATATGGGGGCGATCAGGCAATGTGGATATTGTCGCCCGGTTCAAAGGGGAAAACCCACGTGTCTGTGTCGAATTATACTGCACTCGTCACTGTCAGGTAGGACCTAACCACACACGGAATTCCGCTATGTCCACATTTCTCCGCTCCGCATTCGCCGCTTTCCGCCCTCGCCGTTAAGCACAAGTCACCTATATAAGCGCCAGTCTCCCACGTTGGGGAGACTGGAGGCTTTTTCACTTATCCTTCATTAAGAAGTTTCACCGTGGCTTATAGTTTTATCGTATCAAGTTTTACTCATCGCTCTGAGTACTTTCAGTACTCGCTCAGAGATATCTGACAGTCACCAATGAGATTGATATGAGATCCAGTGACGACGAGCCGTCCAGCGTGTAAGGGTAAAGTCCCTTGCGCTTTTAGCTCATAACCTGTTACAATCTCGAACATCATGTACCCAGCTTGATATCCGCCACTAGGAGGTCCCACATATGCAATTTTTCAGCAAAATTCATCTGCGTGACCAAACCAGAAGTATTAGGGAAAACATAAACTTTCGGTTTACTCGTGCAAAAGGCATGGAAACGGGGCAAAATCACAGGATCTCTTTGCAAACCCCACGGGAAATTAGTCGCCGTCAACTTGTGTTTCGGAACAAGATACCTGCACACTACTTCCCAGATACCCTTACCGATGAAGACAACAAAACGAGTTTGTGAAGTTTGGAACTCCAGAAACAATCGGGGGACGTTATCCGCTTTTTCCTCGTTTGAGAGTTGCAGAGCCTGTTTCGTGCACCTAAGCACCAAATCAGTAAAACCTATTCCCAACTCTACGAGTCGGAAGTCATGATCAGGCCGAGCCACGCTTTTACCATTTTGGAAAACCTCGCTTAGAAGAGCCTGGTGAGCATTGTACTCTATACTCCTCACATCTATAATGGCAGATAGAATGTCCAGGGCGTTGAACAATTTCCAGAACAAATTAGTGGGGTGCGCATAATGATGCTGTTGTTTCGAGGACTCGACTCCGGGATTGTAGCCCACAAACACCACAGAAAGATTCTTCGTGATGGACGGAGGTAGATCTTTTAGTATGGTGGGTCTTGCATCTACGGTGAGGCCGTTTTTGCCGTGTGCCAGTTTTCTTCTAGCCGGCGGGCGTTTGGTGACTTTCGCGGAGACTTGGGCTTTTACAGCAGTAAGAGATTTTTCATCGTCTTCGCATTTAAACGATTTGATGATCTCACGAAGGCCTTTGGACATGAAAGTCGAAGGTTGGGGATTACGGGATTACGACGCGGCTCTCCAAATGAAAGTATTATAAGTCGTGTGCGGCTCATAACGGTGAATGGCCTGTTTGGATTAGTGTTGCGCGTTACGCCAGAATTACGCCAAAGTTACGATTTACGAAATTCGAGACCAGCGTAATTACCATCATTATTCAAATTACGCTTTTGGGAGCCATCATAATCACCATCGTAATCGTAAATCGTAATTTTTTTATAATTTTTTCGTAATTTTTTCGCAAATTGTTCATAATCTTACCGCAACAAATTCAAATTTAAAACATGGAAACACGCCACCGAAGATTGCCATAACATGAATCTTACGGAACCATCATCTTCATTAGCATGAGACAGTGATTAGCTAAATTACTCTTTATTGTGGGCAATCTGTCCACTTAGCACTTTGAAAGGTTTTGTTATTACGGATTTATGTATTTACTTACTTCGATACTGTGTTTACTGTGTTCGTAGAGATCTAAGCGGAACGTATTTTGTTTTGTCAAATTGAGTGTTGTGTGAAGAAATGAGCTGTTTCGTGCCCAAAGAGCTGCTTGAAAATAGCGAATCTATCCGATCATCAAGAATGCATGTAATCAACTGATCTCGACAACTTCACAAGCGTCAACTTCCATCTCGCCATCGTCATTGTCCTTGATCTCTCTTGCAACCTGGCCGCATAACTCCACGTCATCATCAAATTCCACACCCAGATCAAAGTCTTCTGGCCTTCTTTTCCTCGCCTTGTCGTTGACCACTGCCATCATTGCGGTTGTGGCTGGTAAGAATTCTTTACTCTTTTTTTGATCATACCGCCGCATTGTGAAAAAAAGGATTCTGCCGGCGATGACGTAGCTGGAATAGCCAAAATGTCTGTTGCAAGCTGATAAAGTATAGGAATTGTCTTTTCCTGGTGCGATAGCCATCGTCGATATCAGAGTTTTCAGTTTTTTCCAAAAAGGTAGGCCGCTAATTCGTCTTCTTCGTCTTCAGACCCTCATGGTCACTAAGATAAGGTAAGTTTACTCTGCCTGGCCGGTTGTCACAAGCATGGAGGCTCGGACTTTCAGGCAATCTTTATGGCGGACTTCCAAAGGCCTTTGATCGCATATCTCACCAATATATGGCAGCAGTTTTACGAAAGATGGGCATTGGGCCGGCAATGACGCATTTTTAATGCTGATATCGACGGACCAGGAGGCTCAATTCATCATGAACAATTGTCATGGTGTTCCCTTTCCTATCAGATGAGGAACCCGGCAAGGAAATCCTTTAAGCCCACTTCTATTTAATCTAGCGTTGGAGCCATTTCTTATCCACCTAGATTAACTCCAAGGAATACCAGTGGTATACGAAAACGCGCTACTCCAAACAATGAAGTATCATGCATTCGCGGACGATGTGAACATTTACCTTGGCCACGAACTGGATTATGCGAAAACAGACAGCATTATTGCTGATTTTGAAGCAGTGAGCAACAGCAAGATCAGTCCTTCTAAATCAAAACTTTGTGGGTTTATTCTGAATTATAAAGGACTTGACCAACATCCTACCATTCCCGCAGTCTTCGATTTGTAATCTCGAGACCAAATACTTGGGTATCCCAATAAGGGGCGTTGATTGAAAGGCCTAATCGACAATGTGCCATTTATAACATTCAAAGAGGGTATGCTGATCTAGCTCTCGTAACTCGAGCGAAAGGGACGGTGATATTTGTGAGCTCCAAAACAGTTTACAAAGATTTGGTGCAATGTATGAAACCTGAGGAGGTAACGAAAATGGACAGAGCAGTTGGTCGAATATTCCGCGGTGTGGGACGAGACTAGTTATACGCTAGACTCCAGAAAGGAGGTTTTGGAGTCATGGAGATGAAAGTGCAGGTACAAGGCCATCGGGCTGCGGTGCTTGTTTGTGTCTTAAGCGACCAATCAGACTGGTACACAAAATACCTTAAAAGGAAAATTTTTGTCCACGTGAGAAGAACTCTCGACAAGGATCCCACAAAGGATGCTAGCAATATAGGCGACTTGGGTTGGGTAGATTTCTTGTTTGACCGCTCAGGGCGCTTTTTCAAAAACCTTGCATGGACCTTTACGTCAAATGAGATATTATACATAAAAGCCTGGATCAAGGTGGTGAAACGAACGCGTTACTTCAGCCCTCTGGCCAGCCACCATTCATTTCTGAGACCAACACCAGAACAGCTCATGGGACAGCGATTACAATAGAAAAGAAGCCGGGCCCGTTTACCATCACGCAGGAGGAGCTGACGGCTATTCGAGGGGTCATGTTCAAGCTGTTAAGCAAGTCAAAGCAGTTGACACTTTCCCCAATTAAACCAAACAAACTCCTACAGGTCTGCCCTGAAGCCAGCCGGTCGGGACGATGGAAAAAGTCTTGGAGAAAGCTACACTAATTTGGCTAGGAATGATTTCCCTCCACTTGTTCAATTTCGGCTCAAATGTGCCATTACATTTCACAAGTACGGATGAAATACCGCAGTTCCGCTGCCACTTATGCCTCTTGAGCTTCGACCAGTCCATTTGTTGAGACACCTCTACAACGAGTGTGGGATCACTAACTACTGGTGGCACGAAATCGGATTCACAAAACCAATGTACTTACGAGAGATGCTAGCTCCACAAGACGTCACGTATGAAAATTTGAAAAGCCTTTACTGATTTGTTTAAGTCATTAAGCGGGTCTATTCGGTTCGGTGCAGGGAAGAAAGGACGGCGTGGTTCTTGTTCCCTTACTGGATATCTCAAGCACTCCATCGGACTAATCCGATGGGTCGATAACATTTGAACATCCAAGGCAAGATGAATGAGAGGTTGATCATATTTTGGGCAGAGGGTTTTTGACAGATTAAATTCTGAGTGAAAACCCCGGGTGAGTATACACACCTGAAATATGGTTACGACATATTATGGTTTTTTCTATGGCGATATAGTTTTTTTGTCGGCGGATTTAGTCCAATGATTTCTTTCCGTAATATAATGTTTCTTAAAAAAAAATGAGGCGTGTTCGACAGTTACCTCATTTGGAATCTCTGTGCTCCATTGAGCTTTTCGTAATGCTTCAACAAATCTTCTAAATTTTTCCTGATGCAACTTACCAAGACACGTGGGAACGATTCTCTGGTCTCAAAACATTTCAATTTGTACTTTGGACCAAAAGCGGTGACGATATAGAGGATAGCCCTGTCACCAAAATCTGAAAGCAGGCGAACACAGCTGTTTTGATTCATTGGAGTTGAATTCAGTCTGTGAACAAGACTCATCCGAAGAGATATCCGTCATCGTAATTGAGCACGCATAATGGTAAAAGCGGCCCTAGGAGAAAGCGGCGTGAATGAGGCGAGTTGCTCTCCTTTCTATTTTTTATTCAATCAACGAGCGTGGAGCATTCGACTTTCACCAAATGACGACCGTGAACACGTGCATGTTAGGTGCTTCTGCTTAGGGCTTTACCCAATATCTGAACAAGATGTGCAGCACTAGTTAATGAGCGCCTCACTGAAAAAAGACCTTATAGGACCGTGAAAATCGTAATAACATCGTGAAAAATCGTGAAAAAATTGTAAAAGCATCGTAAAAAACGTAAATAACTTGAAAGTAAAACGTATTACGGAAAAATTACGATTTAAGAAAATGGGAGTCGTCGTAATGGTAAATCGTAATGATAATTTTCAATCGTAAAAGCGTAATACTGATTACGATTTACGCAAAAGTACGCCAGCGCGCAACACTGATTATAACAACCTGCGTAGTACCTTGATACCGTAATAGGAAACACTACGCACACGCAATTACGCGCTTCACCGTGTCATGCGAGAGATTTCCCAAATTGAAAAATAGTGCACTGCATCGGGCTTGTCGCTCGCGAGTTCCCGGTCATAGACAAACACAAACCCTCCTTTTCACCTCCGAAAAGCAGCCCATTCCCGCCAGTCACGTGACCACTCTCCCGCGCAGCCCGCCAACGCATCTCGACGCACCCCCGCGCATCGCCATGCACTGTTGAGATGTTTTTTACGAACGCGGAAGGAAAACAAAACACGTACTGAGCTAACAATTGGTCACTGAGGCAGTCAATTCCGGAGAAAAAACACGATAAGCTTTTTTCCAAATCACAAGCTGCAACAATGTCCAGAGACGTTGAGCCGGGGGCCGGGCACTTGAACCCCATACTTTTAGCTGGTGAGGTGGAAACCTCCACGCCCATAAGCTCACAGAAATCATGTGAACACGATAAAGATGAACCCGGACAGCCAACGAGCAGTATCAATGTGCCTCGAAACTCAGGGGGGCAGTCCGGCCACTCGATTCTCAAAAACGCGTACACCACACCGTTCAATGAGTCTATGCTAACATATAAGGGGAATGAAATCCCACCAAATCCGACGGAACCCAACTCGTCCTTCTACTCGGTGGCCAATGACGTGTCCAGGCATGCCGAGCTACATCCGGTGCGGGCGCAGAAGGTGTTTTTCTCTCCAACTAAGGAGGTATTATCGTACGGTACTGACAATGCGAAAGACGATTATCAGGTCGATGTAATGCACCTTGATTGTGTGCCAAAACCAGATAAAATGGAAAACAAAGAAACTTTTGACTTGCTCAACCACACGCGACCGCTGTTCTGGCGAAACTTGGCCGTGGACCCGAGAGTGCCGTATGTGCTTCTGCTCTATCTCCAGCTTTTCTTCAATTCTGTGCTTGTTTCAGTGGTATTTTACCTCCTATATATCTGTATCAGCACCATCCGCCAGGACGTCAGGCACAAGATTGAAATACACACGGCCGACACCATGCTGGAAATATCACGTTGCACAAGACAGTACCATAGAAACAAATGTTCGACCGAGAAGGGAAATGTTCGAGTGCCAGCCCTCGAGGAAACATGTTCTGTGCTTGAAAAGTGTATGAACCGTGACCCTCAGCAGGTCGGCAAATCGAAAATCACCGCCGAGGCCTTTGCCGATATTGTCAATGCATTTTTGCACCCAATCAGCTGGAAACTGGCCATTCTTTTCACGGGAATGATTGTGGGCGGTGTCATCGTTACCAATGTGGCGTTTAGTGGTTACAGGAGCCGTCTAAAGGTCCACGAGTTTTCGAATATCACAAATGCTACCAACATAAAGAATGTGAAGATAGTGGAAGACAACAGGAGCGACAGAATAGAGTATGAGACAGCGAGCACACCCCCGAATCCGTCATTTCAAAGCAATGTGAGGGTGATGGATGAAAGCACGCTTCCGTTTAGTCTGCCGTTGTCCAGTCGGAGTGGAAAACTGGGGTTGTGATGGAGACACCTTAGAGAAGGAGATGGCTGAGAGGTTTTGCGAGAATTTGACTTTGCTAGTCTGACTTGTCTCTCCGACTCCACTCCAGAGCGGATTCTCGTCTTCTTAGACTTTCAACTCACGGCGTATCTTACACAACATACATTCCGTACGCCGACCTCGAGCTACTTGGTACTCTTGAAGCAAGTCAAAGCATTAATCATTTCTTAGAGAAGGCAATGGCACAGAGCGTATTTTGGCTAGCCCAATCATCACAAAAACGACACCGTTGGACTGCTGCTGGGAAACGAATCTAATACTCAAGGCACCTGACAATCCAGAGTCATAATATCAGCTCCTATCACTGGCGCGTGAACTAGAGCATAGAGTACCACAATTCTTGTGACAGGTCCACCCGCTAGATTGAGCTTGTCCTCGAGCTCCCTCAGCTCGCAGTAAATGTGAGCTGGAGTAACATCAATGGTTCTCCGAAAAGTAGTTGGAGAAATTCATACCTCTCTCCAACTTCATAAATAAACAGTGATAGAAATCATGCACGAAAAGGCTACGGGTTGTGAAGATGCAGCGACGGTGCTGAGGACTGATGATACCTGGTATCCCCATTGATCTCATACCTCAGAGCATGCACGTTGCACATGTAACAGCCTGCGCCTGGTTTAAACACTGTAAAAATTATAATGTAATCCTGTTTAATAAGTTGACGAGACTTTTGGTAATTGAAAAAGACGAGGCGGGCAGTCTAGTGTGGAATGGACTTAATAAAGCATTTCTATATCAGTGATGTTAAATTACAAAATTTTCGCGCGTAATAATTAGAAATTCAGTAATAATTACTAATAGTTGTTACTAATGTGGTTTATTACAAATTGTAATATTTTTAAAAAAGTATTTGTAATATAGAGGCGATATTACAAATAATAAATAGTTTTTAATGAAAGTTTAGAGGCTTGACGGAAGCTGAAAGAAAAAGCGAAGTGACCGATAAACTCCATTTCCGGGGTGGCCGCGAAAAGGAAGGAAAGAAAACTTGAGCTAAAGATTACAGAAAGTGCGTATTTGGATTTTTTTATGACGCGAGTTAGCTCGGTGATGACGATGACCATGACGGTGAGAGCGAACTTCGGAGGTACTTGCAGCAAGAGAATGTCAAAGTCAAGAACCAAATTCGGGAGTACTACAAACTTAACGAGGGCTCGTATGCTACTGTCTTCCGGATGGCCCGAGATCTTATTTCCATGATGGCGATGACCTCTCCCTCGGAATCGCTTTTCTTCAAAGTACGGAGCATAGACTTCAACCGCAGACAATCAAGATGTTGGCTATTATGTGGGCAAGAGGCATTATTACAGACGAAGCAAGTGTCTACTTTGACTCCCTACCACAGTCGGAAGCTGCCGATAATCAGGATCAGGATCATTTAGAACCTCTGAACTCCACCTCCGAGTAACATCCGTGTTGTATGGGCGAAGTGAGGTCTGCTGATATCGTCAACATACCAGTCCTGGATGATGGGAGGAAAAGATTCTGCACCGAGAGGCAAAATGAGCAACGATCAATGACAACGAGCGAGACGAAGTGTGCTCGAAACGGTGATTTGCAGATTTCAATAGGATCGAGCGCGGTGGAAGATCTTGCTACCAGTCGTACGCAAAACTTGGGGGACACGAGCGAAGCAGAGACTTTGGATACTACACGCAATTTACCAGGTTTTGGCGATTCCGATCTCAGCGATGCAGAGACTTGGTATTCTA